>NCQV01098870.1:12134-24382 GCA_002740545.1 Lophocereus schottii
CATCTTAATTTTTTGAAATTCTAAGGCATGGGTGAAATTTGGTATTTAATTGTAATATCTATTTAATTGTAATATCTTTTTCTTTTTGTGTAGGTGAAATTTGGTGTTAAATAGTGAATCATGTTTGCGTTTAAATTTTTTTAATATTTTATATTATAGTCATGTTGTCGTATATGTAATAGCCCCCCTATGAGGTTGACTTGTTTTATGCAATGTAATAGTGCACCTTGCTAAGATCGCAGAAATCAACCGTCATACGTTGATAATTGAATAGTCATATATTAGTTGGATTTCTAGTTGGATTTCGGGTTGGGTGTGGATGGTTACTAAATTATTCGTACATTGACAATTCAATGGTCGTATATTAGATGTGTTTAGTCTGACATTGCTTGATGTGAAATTTTGTTAATTACATTTTTGTCAGTTGAAAAGATATTTCTTTTTGGAATTGTGGGTTCACAACTTCAGGGCTTATAAGTTAATTTGCATTGTTGGAATATAGCTAGTTTGTGATACTTGAGCATGGCATGTTTTAGTTTGTGTCCTGTATGTTGGCTGTCCTGCAAGAGGAATGAAGTACTGCTTTTTGCCTACATCCATGTTTTAGGTGCTTACCTTTTTGTATTTGTAACCATGACTAATGGCCAATATGGGTAGTACTAGCAAATGTTACAGGGAAGTCTTATATTAAATTTGTTTAAAACCTTTTGAGTACCTGTAATTGCTGATTTGCAAGCCAGCATAGATTCAAGATGTACAGAAAGCAAATAGCTTCAGAATAAAACTTGTTGGAGAAAAGTAATAGTGACATCAATAAGGAGAGGTACACATAGCATACTCTAGTAACAGTGATTTTCAACGTGTCAATATCACGATATTTACCCCTGATTAACTGTGAACTCTTGAGAAATATAGTAGTTGCTCTACGATGATTGCAGATACGCACCTATTTGGATTTCATGTTCATTCCATGTCAATGTTACTCATCACATGTTATCGCTTATACATTCGCTACCTGAGAACAAGAATAACACCTCTTGAGAAGTATTGTCACCCTTAATTAGTTAAATTTTATGGTCACCCTTTTAGAGTTTAATAGCCACCTAGCTTTTTCGCTACAAAATACTCAACCCTATAGACTTATTTATAATAGACAAAATACTTATTGCTTATTATCAGTTTAAATAATATGTTATTTCTAAAACAATTGTTACTTGTCAAATGTTATAGCGATCTCAGGAAGAAAATGATATGCATTACTTGTTGACCGTTGGCCCTTAGCGAAGTATTTTATTTATTTCGAGATCACCGGATGTTAGTTATGCGCTTCTTTTTTTAAATGTTGCCTAGCATTTGCTGTAATTGTGATTGTTTGTTGTATAGTGCAGGAAGAGATGAGATTTTGCAGAAGAATTCTATGTAAAATAACAAGATAGCTGACGTTTGAAAACAAGTGACAGAGAGATGAAAAGGAGAGTACTGCTTGAACTTGCAGTCACACCTTGAGCTATTATTATCACTAGTTGTCCAGTATTATGGTTACCCTTTTTATTATAACAATCAATGCTTGTTGATCATAAGTAGTGAAAGTTTGTAAAGTTAATAATCATTTTCTATTAATTATAATAGACAATTGTTCTTACATAATATGCACCTCTTTATATTTGATACGAAGTAATGTAATAGAGTTCATCTTGTTAAACATATAGGCACCCTCCATTCACTAGCTTGATGTCCTCAACTTTTAACATATGTAATTAACTCTGAAAAATTTAGTAAGGAACGCTACTTTTTAAGCAAATAACATTATGCTAAAACTGTCTTTGTCAGTTCTAAATAACTAATATAATCATACTGCTTGTTGACTATGCCTGGTTCAACAAAATTAGCAGTTTAGATAACGGATAGCAGTTCAAGCAGTGGATAGCTGTTTAGATAGCGGATAACGTTTCTAATTTAGTTGTGAGCGAATAGTTGTTTACATGAGCGGTTTAAATTAATGTGTTTAGTAAATTTAGCTGTTAGGCTAACTGATTAATGTAAATTGACATAAAAGAATATAGATGATTTTCAAAGATAAAACTTTTAAAGGATATTTTTGGCTAAAACCTATGAAACGCTACTTTTAAATATCAAATGTTTATATTTTTAACTTTTAAAAAACGCTGCTTAAAATACTAAATGCTACTGGAAATACTCGTCAAAACACTAGTTTTTCGAACACTAAAAATTAACTAATTAGTATATTAACTTGATCAAAATATTAAACGCTACCAAAAAAATTGTTTGCGAATACGGCCTATGATAGAAATTATCTCCTCCTATGAAATAGTAGCGTAGTATCTAATGTGTAACTTACACACAATAACGCTAAAATATATCACCTATTCTTACTTGGTGCTTACCCTGTGTTCGTTGCAAGATATTTAACCCTCTTTCTTTAGACCCCACTTTTTTTATTTTTTAACAGCCACCAGTCATTAATTATTACAGTCACTAACTATTAAGCTCAGTAGTCAACAACTATTAAGCTCACTAGTTACCCTCTTTCATAGGGCTTTGAAAGCTTTCTAGTAGTCAACCCTTGATAATATTGGTCACTTCTCCATTGCAACAAATAGTCCCCCCTAAACCATAGTTTAGTGGTGTCCCTTATTCCATGGCTAGAAAAAAAAAAAAAAATAGAGAATTCATTGTATAACTTATTTATTAAAACTCACTCCTCTCATTTTTAATAGTCACCACTTGTTAATTATAAAAGTCATTTACTATTAAATCCAACGGTCTCCCACTTTCACGAGCCTTTGAAATGTTTGGTAATAGCTAACTCTTAATATATAATGATTTTGGTCGTATATTATTACTCATATTACCTCACAAAATGGAGAAATTAAATAAATATTTTAGTCACCTGTTGACAACGTTATTGGTCATATTTATGTTGTGTTGATAGAAACATTGTTTGCGAGCACAAATTTTATTGATATAGTAATATGTGCAACAAATAATTAGTCATATTACATATTTGACACAAACGAATTATAAAATAAATATAGTCCCCCATCACAACTATTATTAGTCATACAATATTTGTCATATTCTCATGCAAATTGAAACAATTAATTAGTCATAATAGCCAGACATTGGAAATATTATTAGCCATTTATTCTGATATTATACACAAAATACTAGTTTATAGTCACACATCCAACACATAATTGGTCATATCTTATAGCATTAAGTGCAAATGGATTAACAAATAAGAAAATAAAAATTTTAGTCACCCATCAGCAATGTCATTAGTCATATTTATGTGCTTTTGACATCCATAATGGTTTTTAGATAACAAATTCTTTGTTTTGCAACAAACAATTAGTCATACTTTTGTAATTGTAATGTTGCATGTGTATAACAATGGGCAGATAGTACATAGCCATGGATGCAACACTTGATTAGTCATAACTACCTTTTTCAAACAATCTTCTTTGGACATGAATAAACATACAGTAGCAGAACACAAGGACTATTATTGCATTAAATAAAAATGCTTGAGGAATGAATTGCGAATATAACCACCTTACTTTACCATTGATCCATTCGTTTTTATTTTCAAAGCTTCATCCATTCGCCTGCATTGCATGTAGCACATAACATGTGAAACGATATTATCGTCCTAATCGATGGATGACTAAAATATGGATGGATGGTTATCACTCTGGGTATGAAGAATATTATCACCCCTTGAAAGCAATATGTAGACATAGCTTCATCAAAACAAACTATCAACACTTCTCGCAATTGTCAATGTCGCGATGTTAAATAATATGCTGTGGAGGAACAACACTGTCGAGGATGTTGTGTTTCCAACAATAACACTTGTAGAACGACGGATGATAGAATTGTCAACGGAGAGATAGTTTGATAGGACAACGGAAGGTTGAGAGAGAGAAGTTTTGTAGGCTGAACGGAAAATGGACGGGTTGAATATTCTAGGATTTTAGCAGGCATATGGATCTTGAACGCTTGTGTATAATCATGGGTTTCGCAGTATATTTGCTGACATGACATTCGCTTCTCCCATTAGTTATTGTGAACCGGTCTCATGCAAGACGTACTGTTAAATTTGTAATGGTCCAGCTCATAATCATCTAATTAGCTTTAATTGATTTAGCATTAGCAACTAAACCTCCAGTAGAATTAGGGCTAGGGAATCACAGTCATCCTTTGGAGGATAAGGCTTGCTTCACTATTTGCATAAGCATTATAATGTCTCCTATGTTAAATGAAAAATCAAATGAAGTGCAATTTGTACCTGCTTCACGTACTGGAAAACATACTTATCTATGATCCCAACACTTTATGGAACGTCACTGTGAGCTCGTCCAGACCCACTCATCGCCTTATTGCTTTACTATTGTTTCCAGGTGTCTAAACATCTCATATACTCCACCTCAAACACAGAAACACAAAAATATTCGAATAATGAGCTGAAGCTCAATATATTTACCCTATACTATAAAGAAAGTAAACTTATTTTTTAGTGAGCGACTACATTTCCATTCATTTTAATTTGAAATGAGCAGGGGAGAAAATTATATTAAAACTGTTATCGGTTATTATCTGAAAGTTAGGAGTTCATATGTGCAATGCGATTATTTGCGCTACAAAAGCACTGCTGAACTCTGATAGAAAAAGCAGCGCCTCGGACGGTCGTTGGATAAATTCAGAAGGCTCGATGGAAAAAGAAACGGAGGCCGACGGAATTNNAAATTTCCGACGGGAATTTCAAATTTCCGACGGACATTCCGACGGATTTCCGACGGAACCCGTCGTCCCTGTCGGATTTTCCGTCGAAAAATTTGGGCGGATTTAATGCGGTGCATCTTCCGTGTTTTTAAGTTTGGGGAGGGTATTTTTCGCGGTTATTTGCAAGTGAAGAGAGAGAAGCTCTGGTTCAAAGAGAGAGAGAGAGGGAGGAGAAGGAAGAGGGAGAAAGTGAGATTTGAAGAATTCGGAGGCCGGAAAATTGAACGGTAAGTGATTTTGTGGTTAATTTGTTGTTTAAAGTTGAAATAGTTAAGTTAATTGATATTTTTTACGGTCTTACTTTTCCAAGTATTGCCGCCGCCAGTGCCGCCGCCACCGACAAAGTGCAAAGGACAAAGTGTAGGTTCTTCCAACCAAATCAACTTAAACCCTGACGATGAAGAGGACTCCGAAAATGAAGACGATTCCACAATTTATCTTATTCTAATTAATTTGTATGACATGCGCATAGGTCCAAAACAGTTGATGTTTGTGTTTGATGGATATCGTAATTAACGTGTAATTTAGCATATTTTTATTTTCAAGTATAAAACTTTATATTTGGTCATTATTACTTTTATTTATGTCATGGTTTATGTGATGATTTAATTTTTTTTTCTTTAATACAAACAAAATTGTGTCAAAATTTTTTTTTTTTAGGAGAGGCCAATTTTCCGTCGAAAATTCCGTCGGAAAATTTGACCCCTACAATTCTGCCAGTGCTCCAAAGTATGTCCGACGGGTATCTTCCATCGGAATTACCGTCGGATTCCGTTGGAATTTATCGGATAATATTCTGCGACGAGCCGACGGGCTGTTTCCCATCGTTTTTTCCGTCGAAAACCATTTTTTCCATCGGAGAAACCCCTTTTTCCTTCGGTATTTTCATCACATATTTGATTTATTTTTGGTAGAGACGTGCACACTCATTAAATCCGTCTATATTATAAATTTTGGCATTTATCGTGTGAATTTTGAAGAGTTCAGGTACTCAACGTGCCTGATTTTTAAAATCTCTCTTCCTTTTGTAAAAGTTCATTGTTGGCTTGATAAGGACAAAAGTGCCCTGCTTCTCCTTTGAATAGGCTTTCCATTATTAGTAAAGTAGAAATAGCTTTTGTTATTACAACTTCATAAAAAATTCATAATCTACTTGGTAATTTCTTAATCATCTACATCCCACTATCAGTTTACTTAAATAACAATTAAATCTTCATTTTTTTCATTTATCGCTGACTCATGAAATTAATAATACTATGGCCCCTCTTTGTATTGTTGTTGTTATCGTTATTGTTTATTTATTTATTTTCTTATTGTTAGTATTAATGTTGGTATTGCTATTATTATTATTATTATTATTATTATTATTATTATTATTATTATTATTATTATTATTATTATTATTATTATTATTATTATTATTATTATTATTATTATTATTATTATTGTTATTATTGTTGTTATTATTATAAATTATTATTATTATTATTATTATTATTATTATTATTATTGTTGTTGTTGTTGTTGTTGTTGTTGTTGTTGTTGTTATTGTTGTTGTTGTTGTTGTTTATGATTATTGTTTAATTTTAATTTATATCCTTTATAAATTAATAGTTTGCTAGCAAAATGGGGTTAGTTTATGAATGCCCAATTCGTAAATACCCTTGTTTTCAATGTCATGTACATATTCTCAGCACCCAACTGAGGTGATATTTGTTTATGATACCTCAACTAGACTTTGATGGCCCTATGCTTGGCTCTCAATTGCAAAAGATATGTCATTCTCAATCCATTTAAGCATGAATCAAGCCTCACGTATCCCTTTAGGTTACATTAACACTTAAGTTATCATTAACTTTAATTCTAGTATGTTAACTTTACTACTTTGATTATTCCACAAAAATAAGCTTCACAATTACCTTGAATTATTATGACCACATAAATTTCATATTAAAACACCATTCAATCTCCTTAAATTTACACTTCAAAGTTCATATCAAATTAATTGGTCTCAAAAATCAAAAAAGAGTTTCCACATTCCTTCCTCCATCTTCAGTCTTAACACTCCCTCAAACCCTTTTAATGCTAAACATCCAACACCCACGCCTGCAACCTTTAATTCCTTTCGAAACCTGACAAAGCCCCCTTAGATTCCAATTCAATTAACCATTTGAGCATGCTCTCACAACTCACCACTTTACATGAATGCCCATAAACATCCATACACTTTAACACCAAAATTTAGTATTATAAACTTCAAATTTTCACCAACACCACTCATCTAATACTAAAACAGTATAACTAATCAACTAAATTTAGAAGAAAGGATGGAGACCATTGAAGGGAGCCTATGATTTTCGTTGCAAGCACCAAGGAGATAATACGAAAAAGGATGGGAGTGTTTGGGGTGGTCCAGCTGGGTGGCAGCAATCCACTGTTGGTGCCACCAGTAGTTGGGCCAGGGAAGTAGCAGAGTAGGCCGTGCATGGCAAAGCAAAAGAAGCGAGGTTTACTATGTGTTGTGTGTGTGGGTTGATGAAGAAGAAAGGGGGGTTTACTTGATTTAAATTAACCCAAGTCAATCTTATTCCTACAGTAAAGTCTTGAGATTTCTTTTCATTTTTAACCCCTCCTTTGTAGCAAAAAAAGAAATTCCTCTCTTATTATGCAAATATGTTTGGCCATTTTTAGTAACTTCATGATTTATCAAGAAGAAAATTATTATTCCACTCGCACTATTAATATTTACTTTTGTATTTATTTTTATTTTGTTTATTAACATTATTTTTTTATTTATATAACATGGGTAGTAAATTGAAAAAGAAGATGTCCTCCATGAAAAGTTATAACTTTTAGTCATTTCTATAGGTAAGTCAATTTTTATTTATTTATAGATTTTGAATGATTTTATGCAGAGCATGACTGGTTTTTTTTCAAGGTTACTTTATTGTCTGGGCCTGCAACCATATAAGTATTTCAAATATTGAATTGAAATGCAGTGCACAACTTTATTAAATTAAAATTAACTAAATTAATTAACATGGGCTACGTTCATGCTATTATAGCGTTCTACCTTTAAAATAAGTTTTGTCCTCAAAACTTGCAAATTTGAAGTAGCATCTTATTTGCCTTAGAATAAGTAAGGATATTTATTTTCCATATTCTTCTTAGTCTTTCACATGGCTTCTGGTGTAACATGGTTAGCTCATGATACTTTGATTAGAGGAATGCTCTTATTGCAGAGTTATGTAACCCTAAATCTAGTATCTACAAAGGGCGCTCCTCATTACTCATATTTTTAGCACCCTCTATGGTTGTGCCACAATATCATGATATGGGGTTGGACTATGTTCTCTAAGATGTGACATATGGAAATATTACGCACGTGTTTGAGTTCTACAGTTAGAGCTAGTATATAAATTACTATATTTAGTTTTACAATGATTTCATAGGCCCTAATACACATGGGGCTTAGTTTTCTCCTGCCAATGAAATTCCCAACATCCTGGATTGGTAATAAATTAGGGATACCTTATCTCCCACTTGAAATTTTATTGATGCCCCCCTTTTTTTCATAGTTGTTTTGTCAGCTTTGGCATTCTTAATATGCTCTTGCATCTTCCTAAGATTCTTAAGGGTTTCTTGGTTAACTCTGACATTACAATCAATGCTTCATCCACTCACTCCAACTTAACTACACATCGTTTCGTATTTTGCTCTTATTGGAAAATTTGTATTATTAATTATATTAAATGCCCACTGAAGACTAAATTATCAACTATGCCCTGAGATTGATGTCATCTAGTGACTTGAGTATGTAGTACCCTTTTGAGCAAATAATGAAGGAACATCTTCTATTTCGTCTTGCCTATCGAACTTGCTTATTTACATAACATTCCTCATCAAACTAGTCAAAGATCTGCTACATCTACATTCGATATTAAGGGTGAATGTGTCCAAAGGTAAGAACTATGAAAATGGTAACCAAGTGGATCGTTATCAAAAAAAGAAATAAACAGCAAAATTAGAATGATTGATGGAGGAGGGGTTTTCCATGAGATACATAGTTAGAAAGAAGATACCCATGAGCGTATCAGGAATTCAAAAAAATAGAAGGCCACAAGAATCATGATTTTATAAATACTGATCAGAAGAGAACCAAAAAATAATTGGCATCTTGTGGGCCATATCAATAACAAGAATGAACATTCAGTACCACCTCGAACATGATGGGTACTTAAATGGCTGAATTATAAGTCAAATTGTGATGTCTATAAAGAAAGAAAAGATTAGAATATCCTAGATAAAAAGATAAAATTATTCGCTTATTTAATACTGCCTTCAGTAAGGGTTTCCATTGTTGAATCAAGCTTCCAAGCAGCTATATAAATGGAATGGAATTGGGGTCATTTGAGCCATGCCAAGGGGTAAAGGATGGATTGTTCATATAATCCTAACACTGAAGATGAGGTTATCTATCAAAATCATAAATATAGTATTGATATTATGAAAAGTTTGAGTAATCATGGTGTTCAACACAAGGCATATAGAGAACGAGCTAAGGGACATTTGAAGGAAGGAGTTAAAACCGTCTCAAAAGAGAAAAGTGTTTCAATTACACTTGGATTTAATAGCTGGATTACAAAAAACAATAGTAGCAATTGAGTTTTTCAACAAGGTGACCCGTAAATAAAAATCAATAAGACAAGTGCTAGAGATTGACAAGAGTGTAGAACATCTTGGATCTATTATAAACGAATTTGCATGATTCTATCTTTGCTCAAAAGAAGCAAGTTCAAGTAAAACAACATGATTGAACAGAGGAAGATCCAGGTCATTTATGTGAAGTGGAATTTAAAGGCAATAAGAATGGTGAAATTACAGCAATCAAAATGGTGAAATTACAACAATCAAACATTCACTCACATTAATAAAAGTTGAATTGCATCTTTAATTCAAAATAAGTCATATGGCCTCATTATTATGAATAAACAAGGTAGAGGCAATACGTATAGCCACACCTCTAGTAAAATGAATAAAGAGATATTGAAAATCCAAAGTATCAGAATGACAATACCCACTTAGAATAAAACAGGAATGTATTGCATAGTAAGCAACAAAATTCAAAGACATGCTTAATCATGCTAGAAAAGAGGCACGAGTACTCTTGAGGATCAACAAATCAAGAAGTTTGCAACAAAAAGTGAAAATTGAATGACATTGGAGGGAAGCAAATTTGAAGATAAAACAAATCAAACAGGCAAAAGAAATGTTAGAAGGAAAAGCTTCAATACAAAAAGGGAAAATCTAATTGGCAAAGTCGAACATCAATGAAGACTTTTTAAGCGAATGGTTTGGATTAAGAGAACGTATAATGGCAAAGAAATGAGGCAAATAAATAGATCAATAGAACTAAAGGAGGAATAGGTCAATGACTGAAAGTAATGAGAATATAACTGATGTAAGATTTTAATCAAAGGTAGAAATTAGGGAGTACGAAATGATCGAGGTAAGGACAATAGTACTATGATGAGACTGGTAGAACGAAACTAAGCATAAGCATAACCAATTCAAGAATGAAGGGTGGGAAGAATCAAATGGTTTCAAATATTATCTTCATAAGAAAAAGACACTTGATATTCTTTTGAATAGTAGACAAACGATAGAAATAGGCAGTTCAAGTGGTGATCAAATGTTTAAGGATGATAGAATATCACAATACAAGGTATTGACCCAAGATTTAGACTATAGAATTATCCATATGCATTAGGCTTCTCCTTGGAACCCTTAAGGTTGCAACCTTCAAATGACTATGGGTCAGTAATAATTGGAATATCAACAATACCATTTTTTTTTTTTACTTTGAGGTGGAAATCAGAAGTAGGGAGGTTGTAACTACGTAAAAAAGGACCTTTACAAAATTATCCTCCATCCGTTATGAACGAATCCATATCTGAATTTGTGTTACTACAAGAGGAAAGACTCATGATGGTTCTTGTTTAAAAAAAAATATTTACGAGGATCTAAAGGGCAAAATAAAAGGTTAGGACTACAAGGTTGACTGGGTTGTTAGAGTACTAGAAGAGAAGTCAGTGTACAGTGTGAAAAGCAAGCTAGTCTTACTTTTAAAAGGTTGCTAGAGAAGCTTAGGCAGTGCTTCAGAGAACATTTGGTAGAAAACTTTAAAGAGCAATAAGGAAACAGGCAAAAGTATTACAAAAGGGAAAATTTTATTAGCGGTCGTGTTAATTTAAAATTCTCTAAGGTAAGGGGAACAATTCTAGATAGATATAATAGATTTAGGGATGCTAGCAATAGGGAGTAACAAGAATCAAGTTTATAAGCAAGATGGACACCAATTGCTAATGAAAGCAAGATTACCAAAAGTAACCAAAGCGAAGATGATTAAGCAAAGGAAGAAAACAACATTCCAACCTAATTTTTATGGTTCCACAGACATATTAATTCATAGAACAATTTAATTGTTGAAAAGAAAGGATATTCAGTAAGGTATTGCCAAGATAACTAGGCAGTTTTGAAAACAATATGTCGATAGAGCTTTAACATGGATTATAGATTACTTTATGCTAGAACAAAGTCTGGGCATGATTAAAACCTTGTTGTAGTTGGCAAAGAAAACCAAAAGAAAGGACTACATAGTGGCACTGATACGAGTTTTATAAGGAAAGCTTCATGTCATTCATCCAAAGGTTATTATATGATTTTGTACATTAGTAAGAGGATTTATGTAGCTATAATTCCATAGGTTTGATATGTGTTGACCCTATCCTTATGTAATGTAAAGTTTTGATGATAATAAACACAAATGTAATATACACTTGAGTGTGTTGATCGAACGGGTTCTAAATACAGTTTGAAAAACTTTAAAATTGCTTGATTAACCATGGTCGAGAACAGGTCTTAAGAACAGTTCCTCAGAACAGCTAAATGGCAAAGAACTTAAAGTGCATCAAAGACATGGAGTACTTCAGAAACAGCTCAGGAAACAGTTCCTCAGAACAGCTGAATGGCAAAGAATTTAAAGCGTATCAAAGACAGGGAGTACTTCAGAAACAACTTAGGAAACAGTTCTAAGTAACATCACAGCATTGGAGTGACAAGTCAAAATCTTATAGATGCTGTCTGGTTAATTCAACAAGAGTCTTGGTTTGTTATAGGTTTTATTTTCTTAGATTCTTGTTAATATGCCACTTGGAAGATCTTGATTTAACACTTACTTTGAATGGTTTTTAAGAACACTGTCTCAGATCAGTTCTGAGATCAGGGTTAAGACTGTTTTCAAGTCAAAACGATTTTTTCATAGTTTTCCTAAAATCTTGGACTGACGATTTTTGAAGTTATTTAAAATATATTTTCTGTTATCATTGAACCCAAGATAAGTTATTTTTGGCTTTAAAATATATTGTGGAGATTTTTAGCCT
>NCQV01098879.1:0-11258 GCA_002740545.1 Lophocereus schottii
CAAACAAAGCTAGTACGAACACGAAAGCTGCTACTAAAAACTAATACTACTAAACATAAAAGGAAACCCACATAGCCACAAATGATAGTAACACAAAGAGCACCCCCGAAAGAACGCAGAAAATAATAGTAAAAGGAATGCTAAAACCAAAGAAATCAGCACTTGAACTAGAACGAAGAATGCAGCAGACCAACACAAGTACTCGCAACGTGCAGTACCAAAACACTACAAAAAGCCATAAAGGCAACTAAAAACACTACAATTTCAATACAACAAATTCTAAACAATAAAGCACTTGACACCAACACGCAGGCGGTTCCCGGGAATATAACACCAAAGAAGGCACAATATAACACCAAAGAATGATCTTATGATAAAAATAGAAATTTCCTTGACACTTTGGAATCTAATATAAACACTTCGGCTGAGTATTCCGAATACAAGCTACTAGGTCAGCAAAATTTGCACAACGCTCTAAAAACAGAAACCTAAATCACATTGCATGATTTAAAAACCACACGAAGTACAAATCGATCTTTCCGTCACAAATTCAAATCCTCAATACACAGTCGAAAATTCACATGCAACTTCAAACTAGACTCAATCGATCGCACTGTTGAATTCGTAAAAAATCTCACCACACTTAATCAACTACAATGCAACAGTACAATACCAAAATGAAACAGATCTGATGCTAGCAATAAGCAATGAGACAAAACAGAAGAAAACTAGACAAAATGTAGAGCGAAAAAATCTGAATCTAAGAATTAAAAGACTAGGGTTTATCGATCGAAAATACCTCTTAAAGAGAGAAGAACGAACAACAGAGTGCCTTTCACAGAGCCGGACGGCGGTGAGAGAGAGAGAGAGCGAGCAGAGTCTTCGTTGCCGGATTACTTCCACAACCTGGAATTGCGGCGTATGGCGCTTGCTTTGCTCGCTTCAACTCCACCAGCGATGACCGACAATCGGTGCCGAGAGCCACCGGCGACGCTATAAGCTTGAGAGAGGGTGTCGACTGCGAGGCGCGAGGGCTAGGGTTGCGAATCGCCACTTCGCCAAGCGCAACTTCAATGGCAGAAGGTCGCTCAGAGAGGAATCGATGAAGCTCGTTGTCCAGGGAGAACTCGTCAAATGTTGTAACTTTGATACATCAAATTAAATTTTATAAAATTGGAGTGCTTGTTGACATAATAAATCTTGTAATTACTTCCAGTTTATATTTATTTCTTACTTGCTGCTGTTCAGAGTAGTAACGGTAACCTAATTTCATAACCCAATTACTGCCGCAATAAATCGTGCGCTTACAATTTAAAACTTTAATCTTATTAAAAATCACAACAGCTCGGGTCATGTTGCTGGTAACGTGGATGATAGAGAGGAGCTATAGGCTAAGAGCAAGCATAGTAGTGAGTCGATTTGGCTCCCTCGCGCCTTCTCCTGGCCCGCGAGCAGGCCATTGCCTTTGCTCTAAGAGCGAATACTGCCGGACAAGGGAAGATAGGTCCGTGAGCTGTGAGGGAGATGGTGTGGAAAATGGATTGTAAGCCTTTTTTTTTTTTTTTTCCATTGTTTCCAATTTGATTCAATCACCTTTCTTTTACAGTCCTATTCCATTCCATTTGGGCAAATGACTAATTCTTTTACAACTTTCAACAATCCATACAAGGTAAAAAAAGTTATATTAAAATCCTTATTAGTAAAATTTTGTCGAGCAAATATTAGATGATAAAAGATATAAAAATAACATAATTTCGGCTTGAACAATCTCCAAGTCTCGATTCTAAGCATACTTTTAAGAGCTCTTTCCCTCTTAAAACATCTAAGCTAATAAAGGGTAATACCTTGTATTTTTTGGCTGGCTATCATGAAGCTCTCTTCATCCAAATAATCTCTTGCTCCAGGGTAACCCTTAAGCGCCTAAACCCATTTCAAATAGTGGTTTGGGTCTAAACTACCTTCAAAACAAGGTGGTTCTCTCCTAACCTCCTTCACTTGTGCTATTTGACTTGAGGGACTCCTTAGTTGATATTGAAGATTAATAAGTATGGCTATATCTTCCATGGCATCAGAAAACGAAAGGTAACAAACGGTTTGGGGAACGAAAATGGGCTTGTCACAAACCGTGGCTAGCTCCACAGACAGATCGTGATTGGCATTGCTCGATTTGATCTTTGTCTTTTTTATAAAGGCTTTTCTTGTAGAGTTTAGGATCATGTTTGGGTTAAGAATTGTATCTGGGTAATTTTTGGAGTTCTTTGTGGACCAAAAGGATAAGCAAGGGAACAAAGTGAAGATTTTTGGGAGCATCAAAGTATGAATTTTTGGGTGTAAAAGGAGAAGGTGTTTATCAAGATTTCAACCAAAAGTAGGACATGTGGGTTGTGATACCAATTTGATGCATATGAGGGCCCTTAATCACAAGGATGATCAACCATCAAAAACCATCAATTAACACTCATGTAAAAAAACTTTGAACTAAGCTAATTCGTGAGCAATAGAAGAAAAATCGATGAAAGTTTTGTGGATTTTTTGAATGTGAAAGCAAAAGTAACAAAATAAGTATGACTAAGATAAAGGCTCAATCCATTACTTAACCTAACAATCTACCAACTAATTCTCTAAAGCAAAATACCAAAAATTAATCTAAAGTAGGGTTGTTCATTATTCTGTCCAAAACTTGACCAGAACGAATACCTGTGGGGACCAGATTGAACCGGACCGCACCGAGTTAATTCAGTTTGGTCCACAATCCACTCTTTTGGTCTTACTCGGTCCTTGATCCAATTCAATCCAGTCCACTGGTCCATTGGTCCAGACAGAGGATTGAAGTTTCTTATCTGTACATATATAAAAAAAGTGAATTCTGTGCCTTAATTAGAGTTTGGATTTGTTGGTCTTGCCCCTTTCTTAATCTCCTACTCTCAAATCCATCTGCCTTTGTTGGCTGTTCCTCCAACATAGGTAAATCATGCCATTTCTTACCGATGGGCACTCAATCAATATCTTTATCTCTATTCCCTTCTGAATTGACATTGTCTATCTGCCATTCAATTTAACTCAACCCTGCCCTAATTCATGGTTAGGAGCCCACTATGAAGAGATAGTAGGTGTTGGTGATAAGTTTAACTCTTCACTGTGGCATTCCCTCTTTCATTTGTTGTTCGTTGTGGTAAGAATCAAATTTGGCAATTTTCCTATGGTTTTGGAATCAATCAACATGTGAATTAAAATTGCCATTCTAATAAGGATATTTTTAATTATGTTTGAGTTTGATTTGTTAGGATTTTTAGATCTAGGCAAGAATGTTGTGATCGAGCAACTTATAAGTTAATAATCGCATCTAGACTTTTGTTCAAAGTGGTGGATTGACTTGATTTTTTAAAACCTTTTTATCGATTTTTCTTGCTTCTTTTATCAATCTTTTTTTTTGTACTTTATTTATGTTCACTCTTGCTTAGACCCCATCATTTATATGGTCCAAATGCGGTCGATTTCGATTCAATCTGAGTTTTTTCGGTCCGGTTTGTTCTGACCTAAGTTTTATTTAGTCCGGTCCTCGATCCTTATCCCACTTCATAATCGATCTTTGGTCTGACCTAGCCCAGTCCAGTCTGAGTCTGGACCAGTAAACACCCTTAAACTAAAGGATGGGCTCAATCACCATCCAAGTACTTAAGTATTTCAAATAAAGAGAGAGGTTTTGTTTNTAGGAGAGAAAAACACTATAGCTATCATGGATTTGGAATTTAACTAGGAGGACGATAATAACTAAAAAGGTGAAACGAACTGCAGAATAGTGAACACTTAGGTTGGAATTAACAGCACAACGACGCCAGTGAATCAATTATTAACCCCAGCTAACAAACTCAAACTTGCATTGCGAATAGATAGATTGTCAATTAAGTTCATCTCCTCCCTCTCTCAAGGGTCGAAGACTAATCCTAGAATTATAGTCACCTATTCTCATGGGAGTAACAATCGAAGGATTACAAGGTCTACAATCTCGAATCCCAATTAGAATCTCAATTATTTTCATGCTAAAACCGTAATTGTCTACTAAGTCACGCTAGGCACAGGCTTCATCTCTCAATGCTCCCCTAAACCCTAATAAAAGGGATGAATGCTCTTTCGAGCATTTCATCGAGCATGTGGCGTGCATAATAGAAATCACAATTACAAACGAGGGGAAAGTAGGGATTGGGGCTAATTCATGATATAACACTGCATAATCAGCGTTAATCCCAACCTAAGTTGGGAAACTAGCCACAAATCATACTAACATTCAATAATTCAACCAAAACAGAAATAGGCATGATTCAACTAAAACTTAAGAACAACAACAATGAAAGGGAGAGAGTGGGAAAACAAACTTGAATTGATCGACGACTCAAGGTAGATTGAACTTTAAAGTAATGAATTTAGTACAAGAGATGAAAAGCAAAAACTCTAAATTGAGACCTAAAAAATCACCTAAGAGTAAGTCTGAGAAAAGAAAAACTGAACTCCCCACAAAATAGCCCCGGCGGAGTTTTAAGTGGGGAAGGCGGAAGGGGGAGGCACGGCCAGACCGTGCCAAATAACTGGCACAACTGGCACGGGCTAGCTACATGGCACGGTCGTGTAACATGGCATGGCCAGACCATGCCACTTGGTTGGCCGGCTAGTTGTGTCGATTTTCGGTGGCCCGGCTGTGCGTCCCCGCATGGGGAACCCGTGCTTGATCCTTGGGACTTTTGTGCAGCGTTGAGCGACCTTTTTCACGGCTTTAAGCTCGCCTCCTTGCACTTCTTTCTACTAAATATCATTTATCTTTCCGTTCCTTTAGTAATGTTCCTAAAAATACAGGAAGACATAATATAGGCGAAATATATGTAAAGCAGGCTGATTCGACCCTTCTCTTAACATGATTGAGCTCGAAAACATGGGAGAAAAGAGGTTAAATATGGGCTAAAGTAAGGTTGAAATAGAGGTTTATTACTCCCTTATGCTTATCNNNTTCTTGTCCTCAAGCAGGACTAGCTCATGAAACACCAAAAAGGGAAATAAACCTCTATCCACGCTCCTCTTCAGGCAAGAGATGAATGATCAATAATCCAAAATAAACTATGCATTAAAGGCAGCCAATTTAAAGTGTGAAATATCCTAAACAAGACTCATGCATTACCATTCATAAATCACCCCACCCAAATGCTATACATCAATCACCCCAATATTGAAGCATATAGCAAGACAAGACCTTCCTCAATAAGTGGTGAGTAAGCAAGACCTGTAGAACCTCACTTTAGGGCAAAATGGAACACTCCCCTCAATGTGTTTAGAATATGTAACAAGGGTGCACTCAATGCTCTATTCAATCAAGCAAACTGCCATAGGCCTGGTGGAGTTCTCGATTCTCTACCACCTAGTACAAAGTGCAATATGCCAATTATGAGGGCTTGTAAAAAGGATGTAATGGGCCCAAAGGTAAAAAAGGTGAGAGGTGGAGTAAATTTGGGAAGAGTAGAGTTAATAGGCAAAAGACGAGGAAGCAAAAACACTTCCGCAACTAATGTCGGAACAACAACTTCACTCCACAATCGAAAATTGAGCGACAAACCCCCATAAAAACCTCAAGGGAGGAGTTAAGCAATCTTATCGCATTATCCTCATGCCAGTCACTTTATTCGCAACTTTTCTATTTCTTTCTTTTCTTTTCGTTTCTAGTTTTCTTTTCCTTTTCTTTGCTTCCTCTCTTTTCTCATTTCTATTTCTTTTCTTTGAAAGCAGAGAAGATATGTGAATGGCATGGGAAACATAAACTCGAATCACGAATCCCCCCAAACAAGCCACTGATAAAGTACCCAAGGTGAACTAACCTTCGAAGCAAACCTAACTCAACATGGAAGTGCTACTCCACTAGACCTTGACAAGGACTTGGAAAATATCGATAGGCCAAGTGTGTAGTGCATAGGGTGCAACAACAAAGACATAGGGAAAGGGACAAAGGGCTAGCAAAGAGGGTAGTACATGTTAATGGGTGACTTTTTGGCTCATGTGGCTAAATGGAGTAAAAATTGCCGCAATTATATTAACACTTTCACATGCTAAATGTGATTTCAAAGAGAACACGACCAAGTTCTAGAAATGCAATCTAGATGAGTCACACATGAAATAAAGTACGAGACTATATGCAATGAATAGTCATTAGGCTCAAAGTCTCACAGGTAAGTCTACTACAGTCCAGCAACTTACTCCAAGGTATGTCCCACTTATCGAGATCAATGAGGCCAAGTCGTATGAATCTCAAGCGCAATATGAGATACAACATAGGGTATGGGAAATATAGGTAGCAATGTTAGAGCGTAATTTCACAAGAGCTCACACCATAATAGGCCACATTTTAACACACAACTCAACCATATCAATTAATCATCACCCCTTGTATTTCTCTTCATAAGAGGGATTTTCGCACACACTTAATCAAAAGCAATAAATCTAACTAAGAAAGCGGTAAAGGATATAAGGGAAAATGAAGAGAAAGGTAAGAAGTAGTATCTAGAAAGCTTATGAATATCCCCACTCGATCATTTCTCCTTTCTGAAATGCAAAATCTAGCCTATAGGTTCTAAACTATATGCTCTAATAAACGAAAAATATAAAAACAACCTAGTGAAACTATATAAAGTCCTATTTATGTGATGCAAATGCAAGTGGTGTCAATCGACCTAGTCTTAAGATCCACAGTTTCACCCAAAGAGCGACAAGCTCACCCCCTCATGCTTGAGATTTTTATTATTCCCAATAAAAATGACGCAGAAAATGAGAAAGGGAAGGGGTAAACTCAGGTATCAAATGGTGAAAATGAGAGGGACAGGGGTGGGGTGACACACTTTTTTTTGGGGTAATAAATGCATCGGGTTACCTCCCAAGAAGCGCTTATTTTATGTCTTAAGCTCGACTCTTACCTCAGGAAGGAGATGACGACAGGATAGGGAGAGGTAAAGTGATGGAGATGTGGAACTGTGGTGCGGCCAGCACCTCTCCAGGGCAGTAATCAGTCATCGGCGCTTCCTAAGAAGTGTCATCCTCTTGAGTAGGCCCTCTAAAATTAGGAATAATCAATAGAGAGGTAGAGGGCAAGACTGTCATCCTCATAGGAGGTCCTCCATCCCAATCACTCAGCTCGACTCTAGACATAGTCAGTGGAGGACTGGAAAGAGGAGGGACTACCGGGTGGACTGGGCACCGGGTGTAGAAAGAGGTGTGGGTGAAGGAAAATAGAAATCGACTCTTTCCCTACATATAGTGATGGACATGGTGCCAGTCGGCACATCAATCACTGCCCATGGGTGACCTAGGATGAGGGGGACCGAGAGGTCCTTATTCGTGTCGAGGATGATGAAGTCACACCGGATGAGAAACTTGCCCACCTGAACTAGAACATCCTCCACAATGCCTGCAGGTTACCTGGTGGAGCAATCTGCTAGTTGAATGGATATAACAGTGGGCTTGAGGTCCAATAGGTGTAGCTTCTGGCAGAGAAAGAGAGGCATGGGGCTCACATTAGCGCCCAGATCACATAGAGCTCTCTCAATCTGCATATCCCCAATGCAGCACGGGATAGAAAAGCTACCAGGATCCTGCAGCTTGGATGGTGACTGCCTCTGTAAGAGCGCGCTGCAGGATCTGCCAATGGGGGCTACTGAAGCTTCCCCAGGTTCTCCTTTCTTGGATAGGAGCTCTCTCTCAAAAATCTTAGATGGGCAGATGCTTCCTTGAGAGCGTTCAAGAAGGGCCCACTAACATTGATTTAGCGCAGGATTTCTAGGAATCGAGCGAATATGGGTTCAAGATGAGATAGCTTAGTCCAAATTACAATTCAAGCACATGCAAATTAAAATTAGAACTTCTAGGCTAGTGATGAGTTTTCTAAATGCAAGGCTAGAATTAGGTTGCACTTGTACCTGCTTGTTGGCATAATCCGCTATCCCAAATATAGGAATTTTGGGGAGATTTTCAAAGGGAATTTTTTCTGTGTCCATGAACTTCCCATAAAACCTTAACCCCTTAGTCACCCATTTTATGGGCGAATTAAGCTCATCATCAAAGTCGTGCATCCAAACTTGTACTGACCCTCACTTAGTCTATGCATTATAACTCGAGATATACTTGGAATTTGGAGGTGTGTCATAACTTGTTGGAAAGATATCACGAGATATCCAACCACAAGGACAACACTAATTTTGGAGCTTATTTGGTCATCCCAAAAGCAGTTTAAAGTTAACCTACGAAATTAAAATTTTTGGACAAGTTATGTTAAAAATTTTATTTGACATAGTCCACCACTAGCAAATAAATTATCGACCTAATCAATTTAGGAAGGTGATATGAGATCTTGATCTTCATCAGATGGTTTGTCCCTCTAAACCTATGCATGTTGCTGGGTTATGATGAAGGCCTCATTTGTGACACGTAACAGTCCTACTCATAGTAGGCTTCTTGTTTTGCTCCTGAGGACATCGCCCGAAGCCACAGTACTCGTTTTAAACATTAGAAAGGAGGATCTAAAAGTTACCACTGAAATTTGGACCATATTTTCTCGTCTTTGAGGGAATAAATAATACAATTGCAAGCCTTTCTGAACATATCCATTGAGTAGTATGGGCTAGTGTAGTTTACAAGCTTAACCCAAACCACTTAGCTCCCAAACACCACAATTACAAAACCTTTGCTTCACATTAATAGATGAATTGACAACCTCGTCCATGTAATCAAATTCCATATGACCATTGGTAACAATGTTACAATGCCATTCTTGTCTGGCAATCTTCTCCAAAGTAGCCTTCACAGTGGGCACAAATTGGACATGAAAGGTCTCACGCTCACCTTTCTTTTGGACAATATGCTTTTTCATTAGAATTGGTTTGTCCGTAACTGCCTAATAACATTATTAGAGGGAAGGAGTAGGAGGCTCCACTATGGTCTAAGCTAAACGAGTGAAAGCTTCATTGGTACCACAATCCTTTTAGGTTCAATAGGCCACTATGATGCCTTCAAACATGACTTTTGAAGCTTGTTTTGACAGGCTAGCCTTAAATAGAAGGGCATAGGCTCAGCTCCATTTTACTTCCTTTCTTTCTTCTGTTTTCTTGCTTGCTCTTTCTCGCATTCTAATCTTTCTCTTTCTAGTCTGAATTGAAAAGTAGCGCGCTATTATGCTATTCTGTTTTCTTTTCTTGCTTGCGCTGCTTTCTCATCTGTCTTTTTTGATGATTTATCGAGTGGAATGAAATGAAATCCTATTTGAATCAAAAAGACGGGCTTTCGTGATTTAATCTCCTCTGTTTGCAACTTTCGGTACTTACTTTCTTTCCTTTCCACCTCAATCTTCGCTACTCTTACCCTCTTACTGCCTGATCTATTCCCACAGTTCGCTAACGGTCACCTGGATTAAAGGCTTTTCACGGTAGGGCCGAAAGGTAACTAAGCTAGCCTTTCTTTTCAGGTCCATCAAACAACCGCTCAGGAAGTCTCGATAAAGTTAGACGTGTTATTAGGTGAGCATCTTTCATGCTTGAAGAGGTATCTGCACTACTACTCCGTAGATTCCCCCATTAGCCAATGGTAAGCAGCTAGGCTTGCCAACTGAAGCTCATCCAAGGCACTTTCATTTTCCATTTTATACAAGCATTAGTTGTATTCCATAGGGGCGATTTTAGCTCAGGTCCAGGGAACATCCTCTGCATGCTCCTTTCTAAATACATAACTTAAACTCCCCTAGTAGCATCAATGATGCACTCTTTTAACCCATGAATAACTCCCTTGGAATGGAAAAAATAATTAGTATTAGTTGAAATCAATGAAATTGTTAGAACTTAAATAAAGTTGGGGGTGTTGTAGCTTGGAAATGTCATAATAGCAAAATTTCCACATTAGTAAGCACCAACAACATTGATCAAAGCATTGGACAAATGTTTTTAACTGCCATGGTTTTTCATGTTCAACAATGCTAACTACTAGGGGAAAATAGTGGTTCTCCCATCCAGACTAACAAAGAGCAAGACTCCCCATAAGGTACTTTTAAGTGTCATCCATCTACTTGTTACATGCCTACAGGCTTGTAAAAATTATCAAGAGACCTTTATAATTGATAAATAGCATCTTGTATGAATATCAGGGGGTGAATTGTCCCAATTTTTTTCATAATACATCTCCTACCTTCCCTCACCACATAGGGTTTCAATGTCAACCCACATCTCCTCAACAACAGTCCATTCATATTCTCCAATCCCCACTTTGGTAGAAGTTGCTCTTAAATAATCAAGTATTTCCTCTACAATCCATCTTGAATTGGTCATAGGATTGTCCTAGTGTTGCACAACGTCCAACATGAACACCTCTCAAAGTCTTTACTTCAGGAAAAACAGATGCATCCGTAAAAAATAAAAAAAAAAAAGGAAAGAGAGATGCATGTACTCTTCAAGAGCAGCTTACATGGGCACAAATAGTAGTGTATCTGCACATAGGATTCTTCAGTTTTATAAGATTCTTCCGTTGTTGAACATATAATCTCTGATCACATTTAGCCATTACTCTTTGCTAGTTTACATATCCCACCTTGCTATTCTAATTTGGCCTTTATCCACTAGTTACCATAGTTTTTCCTGGTATATTTTCATATTATAATTCTCTGCAACTTTATTTTCTACCACTTGCGCAACACTCCTCAATTACACCTATGATACCCTTGTCTTCTTCTAATGACTCATCTATATCACTCTCATTGTAATGCCCTGACCTCCTCCTGGGTCGCGACCAGTTACCAGGAATGACTTAAAGGATCATTGACTGACCACACAAATCACCACGAGCCACTGCCCAGGGCTCTCCCATCCACTGGCGAAGCTAACGGTCGTGGGTCGGCTTTGACACCTTCTGTAATGCCCTGACCCCTTCTCGGCTCGTGGACAATTACTAAGGATGACTTCAAGGATCATTGACTGACCCCACAAATCACCACAAGTCTTTCCAGTAAGCTTCGTCCTCGCCCACAGGTTGCTTGAGAAACTTCCGAGGAGGTCATCAATCATATGATTTCTCCACAGCAAACACGCTTAACTAGGGAGTTCTTAAGACTGGGCTCCTGAAAAAGAAAAAGGTGCATCTTTGATGATACAAGTGTTAAGTCAAAAATCATGCATTATTTTTATAATTATTTTGAGTATAATATATATTATTTCGTTTAATTTGTTTTGTTTTATATATTTTTCAGGGTT
>NCQV01098943.1:0-19174 GCA_002740545.1 Lophocereus schottii
GTTGCCATGGACCTTGGTTAAAGTGGGCTCCCTCCTTGGATCTCCCCAACAAGTTTAAAGACAGGGGAGTAAGTAAATGCCTAGTTGTTCAAGATAAATCTGACCTATCGATCCCACAATTTCATCATATAAAGGAAATAAATTACTTTCCCAAATACTTGAACCTCCGTGGGATCATGAAATATGAGGTGGAAACTAGCCAAACTACCATCTATTTAGTAGAAAATGAAATGGACTTGTAAAATTGATTCCAATATCAAAATCTTAAATATCAGTTGCTCATCTTACATCCAATAGATATTTAATACAAATTGGCCTAATTTAGATTTGAAGTTTAAATGGATCAAACCTAAGCAAATTTGATCCGAAATTTTTAACGAAGTTTTTTTTCCCCCCCTTCAAAACAACTATAGTGACTAATATTAATTGACCTAAACTAACCTGCATCAGCACCTTCTAGAGCAAAAACAATCCAATACCAAAATTAATCAACTGAAGGTCATGTTCTTTTCGTGGGCCAATTCTAAAATACCAATCTCAATTCACTTTAATTTACCTCAATCTACTTCAACCTACTTTACTCTTTTAACTATACTAATTTATCTAGGAAAAGAATAATCCCAAAACTGACTCAAGTTACTGATAGCCAAAGACATATTCTTTTCGTGAGGTCAAAAGAGAAAGAAGCGTAGTGGCTCCACTGGCCTGCTTGAAATGACCGGCGTGACGCACACGCTGCGACATGTCTATTAAGCTTGGAAGACCTGGTAGGTGGCTATTCCTGATCTTTAACTACGTACAAAACCAGTCCCAAAGGCATGTGCCATTAACGTTGTGTTGTCAAGTCTTTTTAGCAGTTACATGTACTATCTTGTCTTGTAGAGTTGTGGTCATAATAAACTAGTTAAAATTGTCATGTTTGAATAACCAATCTAAGACAAATGTAGTGCGTTTAAAAATTCTAAAGTGAAAAACTTAGATGTGTTTAATATGTATGAAAGTGTAGAGTTGACTGCAATATAATCGTAAAGAAAAAGAGAGTAAAAGTATGTAAGTTTTATGAGAAAAATAGGTGGAGTAAAAGCAACATGACTGTTTTTAAGTTATTGAATAACAAATAGCTATGAAATTTATAGGAAGATGTTGGATCTAAGTTTTTGTTTAAATTTTACGTCAATCTTGAAATGAAAATTGATCTTATTAGTTAAATTCATTATATCTTGTTAAAAAATTATAAGACGTTAGAAAACAAATCATTGAGTAAACTACGCTAAGTAATGCGATATAGCAAACCACTACTTTTACAAAATTAAGTTGACAAGCTGTTTTAGGATTAGTATAAGAGAGGCGCACCACTCGCAAGTCACTCGGAGACCCTCAGCAATCGACTCGCGGCTCGCTATCTGCTAGCGGATCGTAACGACGTCGTTTTGACCTTTGACCTGGCTTTTCTTGTTGACCATTGGAACACATTAAAAAAAGGAAATTATTCTGGCTGCCAACCGTTGCCAGGTTGGGGTTTATGGGCTAGGCAAATAATAAAAACAGCTTGGGTATGTGCTTTGAAGCCCATGTTTTCTCTTGGGTTGTTTTCGAAGGAAATTTTTTGGTAAAATTTGATAAGTTTTTTTTAATTTTTAATTTAAAATTAGGCATAAATATATTATTATTTATCATTTTATATAATGAGTCAAAATAATCACTCTTGTATTAAAAAAGAAAAGACTTACACATCAAAAAATTAACTTACGAACTAATAAAAAAATAATAAATCTCCACTTATAGATCAAATTTTTAACTCACCATTTCATGTAGTTTAAGAATTCCCTTATTTAACCTAACGCAGTAACTCTACGTTCAATTGTGTGCAGGGTTTTAAACCAAGAGAATATAATATCGTTGAAATCTTATCCACCAGCCACGTGTCAATGTGCTGTCCACCAAGTTCAACTTGTGAAGGGTCCCACCCTAAAGATATCTTCTTCGTATCGACCACTTACTGATATGAAATATCTTTTGTGATGGACCCCCACCCGTCCACCTGTCCCTTTACCTAGTAAGTTCCGAACAAATATCCATAACCTACGCAAGATGTGTTTTTTTTTTTTTGAAAAACAACTGTCAACCATGTTATATCCTCTCATGCTCAATGATTTTGGTTACACAATCCAGACAATCATCGACCCACACATTATAATTTAGATCCTTAGGTAATATATTTTTTTACACAATAAAAGGAAAATAAGAATCGCGAAAATGTTGTCAGCCAATCATAAATTGCCAAAAAAACAAAAAAGGACCCATGGGCCCTTACTTTTGAATTTGCAAAAAAAAGAGAAGAAAATATGACGAGCCCATTTTGGGCCGATGAATATGTAGTATTATTAGCTTCTTTTCCTTCGCCCAAAACTATATAGAACAAATAAATGCTGGAAGAAAAAAGGGGGCCAACTCATTATCCAAAACAAGAGCACAAATAAATAAGGTTAATAACTTGTGAGGAATTTGAATCTTCAGCTAATTAAACTTTCATGTAAGATTGTCAGAACCGGACAGGTGAGAGAACCGGTAAAACTAACGGGTCATTGGTTGAATCGGTTGGATCGGTCGGACCATATTAGACCGGATTTTTGAATTATTCAAATTAACAACTACTTGTAAATATTTGTATACTAAGTATTTAAGTTATTGGCTTTTAGACTAATAAATACAAAGCATTAACTTTGAAAATTTAGCAAGTTTTTAAATAAAAATAAGTAATTCATCGACATATTCTTAAATTTTTTTGATTATGTCTACAACTTAAACTATATTATTATTTATTTTAGAAAATAAATTAATATGAAAATGCACCCACAATATAATTTGGGTCGATAATGTGTTATCAATTCATTATATAAAGTGTCACAAAGGAAGAAATTTAAAAAAAAAAAAAAGAACGAAAAGTAGAACAAATCCATTTGGTCAAAGACAATGGAAGAGCCATTATATATAATAAAGAAATGAAGTGGGTTAGTGGTACAAAAGTGTGGTTACTCTACTGGTTGAATTGGATGAAGAGTCCATTGAATGAACATGAGGAGCATGGTTCAAATCTACTCATTGACAATGCATTTATTTTTGTGAAACTGTTTCAGCCCCCCAAAAAAAGTGAACCGGTTTGGACAATCGGTTCAATCGGCAGAACCGTGCAGTTCAACCGGTCTTTGACCGGTCCATTGATGTAGTGGTTCAATACCAGCAATCGGACCAGACTATGGTCCGGTTTTTGGCTGAACCGGTTGAATCGGCCGGCCCGGTCCGATTCTAGTAACCTTGCTTTCATGTAATAGTTCAATCTAATATCTTTTTTTCATAAAGTCGCTTGATAAGTTTGTTATTAATGAAACAGTCTATTTTAGTAACTGATGTACTGTTAAATTTCCTCTTTTAGATCTGTTATTGATTATAGCTTGGTGGCAGACAAACTTTGATTTTAAAAAAAGGAAAATTTTAATATTATGTGTTTTTTCTCATTGAGAGATTCCCAAAAGATTGATTAACAATGACATAGTAAATGATTTGGATGACAACACTTGTAATTGCGATTTCATTGCATATACCCTTAACTTGCAAGGTTTGAAAACTTCTCCTTCGCCATATTTCCAATAAGATCCCTCCACTTAAGGGTTAAGTAATTAAGTGAATGATTAGAACAAACCTCAATAATTACAACAGACAAAGATAGACATATAAATAGATCAATCATCTGAATAGAAGAAGTGATATGCACGCAAGGGTTAAGTAAGCTTTTCTTCCGTGCAATTTAGTATGTTTTTACGGAAGTATATGCACAAGAAGTTGACAGGTCGTTGTTTATTCACGCTGTGTTGCTTCGGTTAATTGTTTTTGGTGTTCACAAGAGTCAAGCCTGGGTTAGGTGGGCTCAAGTTTGGCGCAGTCAGATAGACGCTCAACTCAGACTTGGTTCGAAGCTCGCTGAACGTAAAAAGTGTAGGCTCGAACTCCTGGTCGGGTGTAATTACTTGGCTTGGAGGTCGGCTCAATATTATTATTATTATTTTTTTTTGTTTAAAGTTTCCCTAAATCAGCATTACAACCCAAACTAAAAATTCTAGATTTTTGCGTTGGATTCAAGCAATACGAGTTTGAATGATATGTTGATCCTAGTTAATAGCAGTTTCATATTCTCTGTACAAGCGCAACAGGAAACGGTTGACTAATTGAGCGAAAATGAAGCCAAGGCTGGCTTCGGGCTCGACTTGGTATGTTTTTAATCCAGCTTAGACTCCATTTGACTTGAACCTAACCCAACTGTGATCAAGCTGTCCGATATGAACTTTTGCCCATGTTCGTGCCTGCTTTTCTTTCCCAATTATTTCTGTTGAGGTATGTGCATGAGCAACAGAGTTGAGTTGCATTTCTTGTTGTATGCTTGAACACATGCTGCAGTGTCTATGTGGTAATGCCATGTTATCTAACTATGCATCCGGAAGCATCCAACCCGCATACCAAAATACTGAACTGTCCCTTTGAGATCTGAATATCCTACGAGCTCGCTCATCTTTCACTTCTTGGTCCTACCATGGAACTTTTTCTGTGATTGGATACCTTTTCTGCTGCTCAGATTTACTTGATTGGTGTGAGACGTGTGTTGGTATACGCTTTGCACTTCGCAGGCATCCATATCATGCCAAAAACTCAGATCAGTCATCCTTTGGACACCCTCGTTGCGGCTAAAATCTCACTGGCAGTAGAAGCAGTGCGGGCTACAGGTGTCACATCTGAGGTTCAGCCTGTAATGGTAGGTTTGCCTCCAATGCTTTTATGATAACTATGCCATGCTTGCTTCTTACAGTCCTTTTCCTTTCACCCGAGGTTAAATGCCTTAGGGGCTACTCAACAAAATGCAGGTAAAACTTGACTTCTTAAACATTTTATTGGGGTGGCTCCTGAGTCCTGACTGAGTTTCAGTGTAATTTTTGATGAAGAAAATGATTTTAGCTATTATTTGATATTTTCAAGATTTTCCTTAGAAGATTGTCAGTCAGTCAAGCGAGTGCTGGGGCCTTTGGTTTTTTAAGCTCCTAAATGTGCATGAGACAATCAACTTTGCATATGCTTACGAAGTTCTACTTGTACCTGATTAATAATTCAATTATGCGATTCATTGGTGTTATAGCATAGTTATTCAAATATTATTCAACATGTCAATTTTCTTTGCACGTGTATATCTACATGGATCATCAAATGTGTTTTTTTTTTTTTTTGAAAAAAATAAAATAAAATCATCTGCTCATGTGTCAAAGGGAGACCAAGAAAAGCCCTCTCAATGGGTTTACTATGGAAGCCTATGCTGTTTCTATTGTAAAGCTGCTTGCAGCCGAGTCTTTCACCTCACTCACAAGTCAAAACTCAAAACTGTGGGAGGTCTGTCTATGGTCAAGCAGCTATAAGGTCCATGTGTGCTATGGCTTAAAGGATACAGAGCATATAAATTGCAAATTTGCTTGTTCTCGCTTATACAAGGATAAGAGTTTTAATCTATACTTCTTTAGTATTGCTCTTGTAACTTAGTGGTTCTCGGCTGCTCATTAGCATCTGCGTTGCCACATCTGGACGACTAGTTGACAAAGCGATGGCTCAACAGATATCTTGCCTTTGATTCTTGAATTATGAGGCTTTAGGGTAAAAGCAATTTAACCTTTAGGTCTAACTTTTTGAGATTAAAGTGCATGAAATGGGCAAAATCTTAAGAATAATTTCTTAGTTAAATTTCACTATTCATCTTGTACCACCGATTGAGATCCTAAATCCTCCCAAGGTTCCCACCTGCACTTGTAGTTGACATAGTTCTGATTTGGGTAGCTGAACTTTAGTTAAACACAGGGGTCTCAAATGATATTGCATTAAGGAAACATTTGATATGAGATGCTTTGCCCCCCTATTATATCAAAACAATAAGGCCAGATTTAATGAGAAGTGGCTCTGAGTTTTGGTGAAATGTAGAGCTATTGCAGCCTCTTAGCAGCTTCTAACTAATACCGTGGCTTATGTTTTCTCCAGTTGTGAGAGGCTCTTGGTTGTTGCTTCTTTGTTTACGTAGCTTAAAATTACACTTTCCTACCTTTTCCCAACTTCATTAATATCTTAGGATGCTGTAGAATATGTGGCATGTGAAGCTTTTGAGAAAGACTATCCTCCATTTCGAGAAGCAATGAAAAAGAGAGGGGTTTAGGAATGGTTGATCCATGGTTAGTAGTATTTGGATACTTCTACTTGACAGTTTCCCTATTTGGTTTGCTTATTGTTATTATTCACGCATATGCTGAATGTGAAACTCTGTGCAGGTGTGTTGGATATTATAGTGAGGCTGATTCCCCGAGCACAAGACTCGCAAAACCCCTTATATTTTGCAGGACAGAGTGACTGTCAAATGGAGAATGGCTATGTGTGACCTGTTGAAGGTATCTATGTTCTTGTTGACTTGCAAAGAAAAGTAGTTACTGAGTTTGAAGACGGCAAGTTTGTCCCCCTCCCACCTCTGGATCCTTTGAGGAACTACCAAGCTGGTGAGACGAGAGGTGGTGTATTTCCGAGATGTTTACAATGTTGAAGGTGAGCTGAGAGGTCATGTGCCTCAATATCTGGTTTCCAGTGGAATTTTCGCATAGGTTTTGCGCTGTCGCCTCCGGAGGTTTTAGTTCTATATTCTGTAACATATGTAGATGACAATCAGGGTTGAAGATCTGTGGCTCATAGATTGAGTTTTGTTGAGATGGTTGTCCCAGATGGAGATCCACGTGAGCCACATTACAGCCAAAATGCATCTGATACAGGTGAAGATGGCCTTGGGAAAAATGCACTTCTTTGAAGAAGGTTTAGAAACTTATTCTATATACTTGTCTCTCTGGGGCTTCTTTCGATCTGAATTGTTTTATCTAAAATAATTTGCTTCTTTGAGGGATTTGATTGCTTATGAATTATCAAATACTTTGATGCTCACTTCACAACTTTCACTGGGGAGGTAGAGAAAATGAGTATTGCGTGCATGAAGAAGATCACGGAATCATATGGAAACACCAAGACTGGAGAACTGGGTTAGCTGAAGTTCTAAGGTCTAGAAGGTTGACAGTTTCCCTTGTATTCCTGTTCTCATACGAAAGTGTTTAAGTTTCTGCCAGACAACTGGGTCTGTCTGTCTTGCACGACTGCTTGCTGGCAGTGATCATGTTGCTGTTAACTAGTGAACATGCTGAGCACGAGATGTCACTGGTGATGCTCAAATCTTTCTTCTTTAAAACATCATTCTCAAAGGGGAGCATCCATGGCTCTCTGGTTAATTTCACTAGGAATGATGATGCTTCTCTCATGTTCCTGTCCCTCAGTTTCTTTGGGTATATGGTTCTTCCTTAAGTGCCATGCATCCCGTGTTCCTGCCTCGGACAGTCTGTTAGTATTGTATAAATGCTTCACTTCAAATAAATGCGTGGTGCTTGTGATTTGTGATTATGCTATGCATGTCATATTTCTGTCCCCTGCTTCCGCAATAGAAATGCACGTGCTGTATATTGAACAAACTCCTGCATTTGTCGTATTACCCAGGTACCTGGATGGACAAGAACAATTATACATCTGATTTCTGTGTGCTGGGTGCTATGTGTATGCCCTTATGACGTACACTACACATATTCATCAACACTGAAACACTACATGCTCCTGAGCTGAAATAATGCTCAATATCACATTTATAGCTCTCTGCTTTCTCTTGTTTCAGCTTCCTCATGGACTTGTCTGCTACAACTTGCATGTAATGTAGTGAGATTGAGATACATGGCATAATCTGATAGAGGATCCTTTATCTCAGTGATGTTAAGGCACTCCGTCCTCTTCACATTTGGAGTGAGTTTGGAATGTCTCGTTGTGTGGAAAATCTGGAGAACAGTGTACCCATGTTTCAATACTACGTTACTGAATAAGGTTTAACCTTCATGGATAAGAAAGGAAGCTGGTTTGGTCATTGTACGAATTGATTATCTTTTTCATCCTCGTGGGTGAGATGTTTTTCTCTCATGTGTGCCAGAAAATTAATTTGGACGCTGCTGAGGTTGACATCTACAGATTCTTATTTTTATGGATACTTATTCAATTCTCTGGTTGCCTCCCTTTCCCAGAAAGCCTGGTAACCTTCTGACCCTGGCTTTCTTTTTCATTATTGAAAAGTTTACATTGATTTCTGTTTTCCACCTTAGTTAATTAACAGGACCAAATTGATGTACTTGCTTGTCACTGTTTCTTCTGCTTGCATGCGATTGGAGTTCTGTTGCTAGAGCCTTTCCTGTTTGTTATGCTTGATTTGTACTTTTGGATGTGCAATAAACTTTGAGGTCGATGGTTATGGGTTGCCTTTAGTTGGAAGCTATGGTGAAGTAGTACTGGCGACTCTTGGCTGAAGATAGCAATAGCTCAACTGCAGCATTGTTGTACTAAATTATTGTGTCAAAGCCTTTTCATTTTCAGCTTGTACAGTTTCTTCTTTACTTAAATCAGCTCCAGAATGCACAATAAATCATTGCCTAACTGCCTGCCTACAGGAGTTGCTTGGCTTTAAATCATTGCCTATTTGATTCCATTTAGAAGCAAAGTCTGACATGCTTTACATTTTCTATGACAAGCCTCAGCATGTTAAGCTGGCTTGTGAACTCAAAAGGGTATACTTCTGGCATACGAGGATCATAGGTGGGTTATGAACGTGGTTACCTTGAACACCTCTTCGATCATTTGGATAGGACGTGAATCTTTTTATGGCAAAATTTGGCGGTCTTTGGATCTAACTCTCTCATCTTGCCTGAGCAGGACTGTTTGGGCATGGATTTGGATTGGGACAGGTTTTTGATCGCGCAGCTCAGAAATGCACAATATGGTGATGTGGAAGCTTCGCATAGAAGTATGATTCTAATCAAACGGACACCCTCAAGCTAAGCGGTTTTTGGTCCCCATCACTTATGTCGAAGATCTCTGGTAGTAGAAATGACCCAAATCCTGCTTAAGTAGGATCCACACTGAGTGTTGTTATAGCGCTCATGTTAACGATCTTGTCTAATGCATGGAAGACGAGATAGGCTCGGACCCAGGGGAGACTACCTGACCGGTCTAGGTTCGAGCCATCTGGTTGTCGCCTCTGTACTAGAGCCAGGTTTCGAACTTTGCTAGTCCAAATGGCAGATAACCAGATGTGCCATTCAGGCAGTTACAACTCAGTCTAATCGAGTCTCACAACTGAGGTTGAGGACTTACTTCCAAATCAGGGCTAAACATGTCTCCTTTGTTGTTAAAAGGTGAAAATGATATGCTATGTTCATGCTTCTCCATAGCTGGTATTTCTCATGATTTGAAAAGGCTATACTTGGCTGTAGTTCTTTGAGTAGTTCTATCAAACCGGGGTGAATGCGACTAGGCTTTTTCATGTGTCATTCTCACGATTATGTATTACGTATTACGAACATGAGGGTGAAAAATTTATCGGCCCCTAATAAAAACTTTAATTTGACATAAAGGAAATAGTCATTGACTGATAGTGATGTATATTATAATTGCGATAATTATGTAAATTGTGTATTTTCAATCATGCCATTTTTACGTAAATATTTCACCTGGTCATCTATGACTCTAAGAGCCTTTCTAATTAAAAGTTCTTTCTTAATATTTAAGTTTCAGTTGGCTTCTTATATATTGCAAAAAATAAATGTGAAATATGCCTTCATTGTTTAAATTTGAAGAGTTTTTGTATGGGCAGACATAATAAAGTAAAGACGATATTAAATTCTATCTTGATTTCAAACCAAGCATCATGCTAATTGCTAAGTAAAGTCTGTCTATTTGCACCTGCTAGATCTTCACAGACCCCGTGAAAGTGAAACCTATATTGAAAATTAGTGTTGCGTCATGCAAACTAAACTTCATCGTGCTATGTAAACTTCAAATCCAGTTGATTCTTTGACATTGACTAAAGCCATCTGGTGTTTGTCATCAGAGAAGCTAATAGAACGTTAGGACAGTGTTAATCGAGTAAATACGTTCGCCCCATTTTATTTGGGTGGCCAAAAACTCAGATTCAGCTATTCTCCTTTAAGATCAAACAAATCAAATAGTTGCAGATTATAAATCAAAATTTACGTTAAAAATAATATAAATATCAAATTACATCTTCTAAAACTAAAATTCAAAATTTTTTAAAAATATTTTTAATATTAGGATACTGCTTACCACTTATTACCACTATACATGCATCAATACTTATTCTTCTTTGACACATATATTTCCACCACAAATTCACCACTCCTTACTGCTAGATCTTACTGCTAATTGTTGATTACAGTGATTAACGCCACATAATTGGTACCTCTTAATGCATTTACCAGCAGTAAAAGTATTTGAGTTGGACAAGATGAAAGGGTAAACACAAAGCTATTAATTAAAGTTGGATTTATATGTGGAATAGACCATACTATATATGTGCTAGACTTTGTCCAATTGTTTAATGTTTATTGGCTTTAAACTTATATGGCTAATATGCATAAATGTAGAACTTCACTGCTTGTATTCAAGTTCAAGGTGGACCATAATTCTTTATTATTGGTATTATTTACTATTTCTTTTCAACTGGTCCATATCAATACGTGCATTGTAATGCATGCTTTTCTTCAATTGTTTGACTTTAAAATCTCTTGAGGTACTTCTCTTCAAAATTTTATGAAAAAGAAACTTGAGACCACAAACAACTACATTGTTATCCCCTTTTCTTGCTTAGCCTATCATTCAAGTTATTGTCTCTTTCCAACTAGGGGCGAGCAAGGTTTTTCGGGTACCATGAAATCTGTTCCGAACCGCTCAAACAATTCCAGTTCCAGTTCCTAAAAAGGAGAATCTGGTCCAATCGGTTCCGGTTCTGGTTCTCAAAAAAATATCCGAATCCAAAACTGGAACCACCTTAGAGGGAGGAAAATAATTTTTTTTTGATTTTTTTACTACCTTTTCTTTTGTTTCTCAATTCTTTTTCTATTTGATTTTTTCTCCATAAAAATGACTCTTTAAATGGTGAATTTAACACAATATTAGTTTTTCAATACTAATACAAGAATGAATCATTATATTTTTCAAGTAACTCAGATAAGAAATGATATAAGATCCATAATTTTGGTTTCTTTGTTGTATAAAGATAGAAAATAAAGGTAGGAAAGGATCAAACACTCTCTTTTCCAATCTAAATAAAGAAAAAAATTTAATTTATTAGGTGCTAAAATTTCAACATTAAGTGTAGTGCATACCCTGGAATCGGAACCGGAACCTGAAGTTCTGGTTCCGGTTCCCAATTTTTTGGGCGGGTTCTCGGAACCACTCACCCTATGTCCAACTCGAACAAATGGATAGTTAATTAGCTTCATAATGTCATTTTTTCGGGTGGTATATCTAAAAATTTTGTGTAACAGTATATTATTTAAATTTTTTGAAGTCATATAGTTCAATTATGTTGATGTACTTAAAACTTACCTTTATTTAAGACGCACATTTTTGTCCAATACTTGATATATTGTACAAACAAACAACCAAAGACATCAAAAACAAAGTTTGGAACCCTACTTGATCAACACTCATACAATGTCTTTAGAGTGCCCAAATGAAAGAGTAGATGAACCCTCATACCCCATTGAAACACCTAATTAGTGGCAAATTCATGTTTCAAAGTAGGCATTGACAACTAAATAGTGTATATTTTGAATTTGGATATTAAAACCAGGTTCATATTTGTTCAACAACAATCTTAACTAAAAGTTTAAGTTGATAGTAAAGACTCAGAAATAGGTTTTATACTCTAATACGTTCCTTTATGCGAAAGTCCTTTAGGTTCGAAGCGTGGATGTTGCAAAGAGTCCCTTACGACTATTGAGATTTGAACGTGAAATCTCTCGCTTAAAATGACTCTGAAACCATATTTAAGAACCATATTAACTAAAACTTTAAACGAATAGTTGAATTCTCGGGAATAGATTTTAGACTCTAACAATACTAGCCCTTATTACGGCGGGCGTGAATGAAGCAACACAAGTACAAGGATTCAAGAATGGTGTGCCAATCGCTGGTTTTTTTCTTTGAAACAAGCAAGCTAGTACACAACGTAACACACTATTGAGAGGAGCAGTGGGGTTAATTAATTAACGTATCATTACCCAAGAATTAATGCCTAATGAGGTCCTGAACCGCATAATATAATTAATCCTCTCTTCACTGTTCCTGTGGTAGTTGTAGCTGATGATATGATTGGAGAGACCTCCATTAATACTATACATGCAACATGCATGCATGAATGGTGACCTACACGGCAAGTCTCTTGACAATGGGAACACAGCATTGAATTAAGCTATCTACTACTTGGACATGATAAATGAACTATTATTTTAATTACAAAATTTCAAGCTCTAATTAAATAATTATAAATAATCAAAATAAGTGTCTCATAAGTCTATAACGTCCTTTTTTGTCTTGTAGTATGCATAAAAAATCGACATGATAATGTAGTAGGAGGGTTTGGCAGGTAATAGAGAAGTTAAAAGGATAGTCGACACTCTTATTCAATAACATGTATGTAGACAATAATAAATGATTCCAACAGTTGGAATTGCTGGTCTCTAAAATTTTGTCAGAAAAACCGATCATGAGATATTGCACCTAGTCTATCACTTTGGTCATCAGCCAAAATGTGGATTTTCAAAGGCCGTAGTGCTGTTAATAGTACTTGATACATGCGCAACATACGTAAAAAGTTCATAGAATGGACTTCACCGCCAGGCGGAATAGTTTATTTTAGAGAATATCCAGAATTAACATTTCTTATACAATTTACATCTAAGCAAAAGATAGTTAGCTAAAGTTATTAATATTTTATCTTCTTATCACTGGAACAAGACGTCGAATTTCCACATCATTAAATGAGATTTGTACTGTTTATAAAAAAGAAAAAAACGAAACAGTGTTTGCACAATAATTAAGTTTGGTAAAATATAATTAATGAATGAGGGTGGTGCAAATCAAAAGGATGATGACAAACTCAAGAACGCAAAAGCTAGCTGGCTAAAAGAAAAAGAGGGCACCGTATCCTAAAGTACAGGTCACAAGGTAGAGCTTAGCCTTTGCCCTTTGCCCTTAGCCCTTAGCTGGGAACCTTCTTTTATGCTCTATCCTCTTTTATACATACACATACATACATACATACATACATACATATATATATATATATATATATATATATATATATATATATATATATATATATATATATATTTTGCCTTGACATTTTGTTTAGTTGCATTGCATGGAACATCTGCATTATTTTAAAAAAAATTATAGGATTTCAATTTCTCAGTTAATTTAATTTCAAATCATAGCGATTGATTATGTAAACGGTGTACAAGGATTTTCTTTACGTATTAATCTCCTTACAAATATTTTTAATTATTTTAAGTAAAAAATTGGTAGACAAAGATAATCTCTTGTATATTGAAATCTCGTGCATATCGAAATCTCCTCAAAAGTTCACGTTTGAAATTATTGTTGTTATAGTGGTTACTGGTCTATTTTATTCTATTCCAATAAGTAATGTTCTATTTGATGGTACATGTATACTAGGAATTGATCAATGGATACCAATTCGAAATGAATGTTTGATGGAGTTTTTCAAATGAAGCTATTTAGAAAACTAATTATAATACTGGGACATCTTATTTTGGCTAGTATAGAAAATTGACCATAACTGATAAAATATTCGAGAGTCGTTATTAGAGGACGAGTAAAGTTTATAGTAATTTCACATAGAAGAAGTTATACTGCATTGTGAACAATCTTTAAATGACTGCTGTAAAATGTAACCAAAATTTTGAAGTGCTCTTCTCTACAAATCTATATATTTATTAAAACAAGAGTCTCTGATGAAAATCCATTCCTAAATGATAAGATTTGGGTGTTTTGGTTATTCCTTAGCAAATTCAAAACATATGCATTTAATACAACTATAAATATTATCCTCAAAAATAAAAGATAATTAAATTCAAATTTAGGTCACAAACATTACATAATTAAAACATTTTTATGTTTTTCTCTCATCAAAATTATTATTGTATATTAATTATAATATAAGAAATACACTAAAATAATAATAATATGAAAATAAACTAGAATAAAATTTTAAGGTATATATTCCAAATAATAAAACTCTAGTCTAAGGCCTTTACATTGAATTACATTTTACTTAATTAAATAATCGGAAGAAGAAAACCAATTTTTCAATAGCATCACTATATAAAGAACTAATTATGCATGTGTTTCAACGAGCTCAAATGGCAAACTTTTTGGGCGTTTTACTAAAGATCTAGGTTCGAATATCGTCTATATTAATCTTTTCATCTTATTTGCACCCGTAAAAATATTTTTTCCAAAAACTAATGGTAATTTATTTTTTCAAAAATTGAATTATTGCATAACTTATCGGGCCATCGTATGGGTTGGTGAAACACACAGTATCAAACTTGATCTAATCTTATGAGACAAAAAATTCCTCAGTTATGTTAACCCCACTTTTGCATTGCTCTAATCAAAATGAATACTAAAGATTAAAACTAATCGTATTACTGACCTTATTATTAATAAATTAGATGACTTTAACATGAATTTGTTGCCATATTATTCAAAATATATAGAATTATTGTGATAATATGATCACTGTAACTACTTTTTGTTACGTTAATCATGATTGATTTTAATATAATTAGTTAAAATTTGTAGAATTATTAAATGTGGAATTACACGAGATTAGATAGGATCAAAATTGTATTGATCATGATTAGAGACAAAGTAATTGTAGCACCCACAGAGGATAAGATGAGAGAAGTTAATACTAAGATGGTTTCGTCATATAGGGAGAAGGAGCTAGCATAGGTGCACTAGTGAAGAGATGTGAGAACATCGATCATCCGGGGTATAGAAGAGGTCGTGGCAGACCAACGAAAAGATGGAGCAAAGTGATTAGACATGATTTGAAAACTTTAGGATTAACGAAGGATATAGCTCGACATAGGAAGCTATGAAAATTTAGAACTAGGGTTCCTGCCTTAAGTAATTAACAAGTTGCTTGCCCCTTTTCGTGGTTCCAAGGGCACTGAAAATAGCTGGTACTTGGATTTAGCTTGCACTTATCGTGTGTTGGTTATTATGTGACTTATGGTTATTTGTGATATTCTTTGTGTATGCTTGTATTGGTTATTAAGTGACTTATTGTTATTTGTAGTGCATCGCTTTTAGTTTTATTATCCATCTATTTCTGTATTTTTATTTTATCAAGGAATTTTCAAATATTAAGTATTTAACTTTCTCAAACCCTTTTTGTAGATCCATTAGAATCGACCTCTCTGTAGGTAGTGATACCTACAAAGATAAGACTGCTTATATTTGAATTCCACTAGAACTCACACAAATGAGACCCACATTAAGAGGTTGTTGTATAATTTATAAAATTAGCTACTGTAATTAACCTTTTAAAAACTATTAAATTACAAAAAATATTAAAAAAATTTGCATCGCACATGTCCTCAAAACTAGTAACTAACAATAAAAACAAGACAAGATTGTTTCCCCCTTTGGGTTTGATGAGTTGCCATCCTGTGTCCACTAGGGCTATTGAAGGTCTAGTACGTACGTAAGATAATATGCGTGTTGATGGGTCTTTTTCAATTGAAGACTTAATTGAGCAAATTCTTTGTGAGGTAATAAAAGTCAATTTAAAATGACAAATTTTGTGTAGAAACACACTTCTACAATCACATCCAAACTTACCAAAATGAAGAACAAAGTTGTTATTACTTCAATGTATAATAGTAGGAGATATACTGATACATGTTGGTTCAAGTAGTTTGGCACTAATTTTCCGTAAGCAAGATCTCAAATTCGAGTATTGTGAATAGAGATAATCTGTGATGGCAGAGCTTTATTTCTTATTGGACCAACAGTAGCTCGACTTTAGTAAAATGGATGATCCAAGATCAAAAAAAAAAAAAAGTAAGAGACATATTCATTTGAAAAGATAGAACTCAATGTGTCGTTAAAAAGTATTCACACAAATAACAAGTATTGTATGTCCTTTTCTTGGAAGCTTTTAGAAACTTTTTAAGCTCTTGAGAGTTTTATTTTTAAATCTGCATTGACTGATTCTTCAAAAAATTTATATATATTTATTAATATATGCAAAGTGCGTGCATATTTTTCTTAAACTTAAATTTATTTCAATAGATTGAATTCAGACTGAGAGGAGTTGTTGTAGTTGTTACACATATCGAGAAGCAGAGTGAAGAACATGGACCACATTTAGCTTCATTGAATTTTGGACTATAATATATATGATACATATACACTGTTCTTTTACACCCTTTCTCTCACAGAAAAGAATGCAGAGACAATCATAACAGAGAAAAACATCACCTCTACTAAGATGCTCCTATCATATTCACTAGGAAAGAAGTCAAAATCAATAAAATCCACCAACTCACAAAATAACCGACAAACTATGAGAGTAAAAGGAGCCTCAAATGAAAAAACTGAAAAAAAAAAAATCAAAATCCTTACTTCATTCTTATTTCATCATGATATTGATGGTGTATATTCACACTCTTTTTCATCAAACTCTTCTCTTCAGGACTGTATAATATATCAACATCTGAGTATAGTATGTCTGAATTTACAGTTTCACATATGCTGCAAGAAAACGTCGAAACTCCCATCATCAGTAGCAGCTGTTAGATCGTCTGACAATGATATCGATTTCAACTGCTCTTCTCCCCATGAAGAACTTCCTTCGATCTTGATCATTCCATAATTACCTGACTGCTCGAAAAATCCCAGTTCATATTTACTGTGATCATCAGAGTTGTCCCAGGGAAACCCGGCGACAGTGTTGCTGTTACTGTTAATGCTGCTGTTATTATTGATAAGAGTGTTTGAGCTGCTGGTCGAACACTCCTTTGATTCAGTACTGAACATGATCGATTGGGAGAAGCATTCAGATGATAGAATTCCACAGTTTTCCCTCTCCAAATTCTCCAAACTAGGCAGCTCTGACACTGACATTGATGTCTGTAAGTACTGATTGGGGCTGATTATGTCTCTAAGAATGCTCTGATAACTCACAGCAAATGGTTGATGCATTTTGAGTGGACTAGAAGCATTGTTTTCTGGGACTTCTTGAAATATGGGTTGAGTAACTGTGGGTGTTTTGAATTGCTGATGTTCGTAGTAACTGTTGTTGTTGTTGCTGCTGCTAAGGTTTTGCGATTGAGTGATGATGGGTTGGTGGGTTTGAGGGTCGATTCCTTGCTTCATCAGCTTCTTCTTGAGACATGAGTTCCAGAAGTTTTTGATCTCGTTGTCAGTTCTTCCTGGTAATTGTGATGCGATTTGTGCCCACCTATAGTATTTGTAGAAATCCCATTTCAGAAAACACAAATAATCAAGTAAGTATGGAACTTTTGATGAATGCCCATCAATTCTTCTGTCAATATGAGCAACTATATGACTGTAGAGACACTAACATTGCAGATACGAAACATCTACCGTTATCAGTTTAGCTCAATTGGTAAAGTACGACAAATGGGATAGAAATTCCCTTATGATTACTAAGGAAACATTTTGGATTGCTTTCGGAAACAAGGAAAAGATATCGCAGAAAAATGAGGGGAAAAAAGTACCTATTTCCTAGAATTTTGTGAAGGTGAATGATGAGATCTTCCTCTTCTTGAGAAAACATTCCTCTCTTAAGATCTGGCCTCAAATAATTTATCCATCTCAACCTACAACTCTTCCCACATCTCTGTAAGCCTGCATCATACATTATAACACATTACAATCTCCATCAGATTAACATTAGAAAACCCAAAAAAAAATAATAATAATAAAAAGAGGGAGAATTACAACAAAGAAGAAGAAGGAGAAGTACCAGCAAGCTTAGGAACAGAGCTCCAGCAACCGACGCCGAATCGAGTAATGTAGTTGTAGAGCTTCTCATCTTCTTCAGGAGACCATAACCCTTTTCTTAGCTTTTGCTTTGCACAACAGGAATGGCGCGCCATGATTAATTACTTGATTATGATTTTCGATAATTGGAAGCAAAGCAGAGCTTGAAATGTAGCAGAGGAACGACAAAATAAGTTGTTGTTGTTGTTGTGGTTGCTGCTGCTGCTGTTGTTCAGATCAATGTCTCATAACAACAGTGAGGTGGGCAACTAGGGACACAAGTCGAGTGTTTGTGGTTTATATATATAGATTTTATTCAAGTGTTATTAATGGAGAAGTTTCCCCATGATTTGAAGGGAAAAGACAAGGGAAGAATTAATCATTCTTAGAATTCAAGTTATAGGGATGAATTCACAGAGAGACAGAGAGAGAGAGAGAGAGAGAGGGGGGAAGGTGAAGCAATAATCAAGTGGGTTTTACGCAAATAAGGCTGCTTTAATGTGTGATCAATGGATTGCTGGATTGGGTTTTAAGATATCTCTAAATGTCCTGCTTTGTGTTTGAAAAAAGAAAAGATTAAATAGTACTAATAACCAGTACAGGTCGGTTCTAATGGTGCGTCACTTTTTTTTAGAGTAATCTTTTTAAATGTGAAATTTGTAAATGAAAAAAAATTTTAATCAGAGAAGAACTCTTAAAAACCAACAATAACTCGACTTCAATAAAGCAAAGAGAAAAAGACCACCAAAATATTGCTAATTAATAAGAGTTGGTGCATCTGACAAGAAAGAAATACAGCCTAGTACTACGTCCGACTAAGAGACAACTATTGCATTTTTAATACAAATGTGAGGTCATGTTGGTGGATAATACATGAGAACCTTTGTAATTACTCGTTGTATTTTGAAATAAATCTAAGTTAAATTTAGTGATCAATGTCTAATTCATTGTAATTTTTTTTTAAGAGGAAAAAAGAAAAGAAAAGAAAAGATTGAATAATGTAATAAATGAGGACAACTCAATAAACGTGTTAACTAAAATAGTTTTTGAGTAATAATATACAGTAAACTCATGTACATGATTTGTCTGGTCCACAATAATGGGAAGGTACCATTTCTTAAAC
>NCQV01098955.1:11571-23452 GCA_002740545.1 Lophocereus schottii
TATTTAGAAAGTTATTAAGAGTGTATCAAATAATTTGGGATGTAAAGTTGCTACAGCCTTGTGGGACACTGGGACCCCTAAAATTAAGGCTATTATGGATGTTGTTGGAATTTTTTTATTCATATGTGGAATATTGTTAAATGGTGATTATAAGCTCCAACAGACCAATTAAATGTTCTATGTATAGTCTGATGTGAAGGTTACTGGATGCCACCATGATGCCAACCTTCGTGATATTCTGGAATCATGTGTCAAAATCTAAAGGGGGTGCAATTGAAGTCATTGTGTTCATTGAAATTGTTTGAGGAACATTTAGAGCATTTTGGGTGTTTTCAAAAGCATATTGCATGTAGCCCCATGAGACGTGCAATGGAGGGTATTATACAAATTTTTGAGATATTTATAATAAAATATCATGAAGCTATGAAATCTAGACCATATGCCCTCCTTGACTCAAGGTTTTTTTTTTTTTAAATGTTTTTTCGAGACCATTCTGGACAGTTTTGAATGTATTATATATACCATGATGATGGTCATTTTATGGGCGTTCTTGGATCATGCTTCAATATCCTCAAAGTGGCTCCAATGAAGAAATTATACTCAATGAGAATGTTTAGAGTGGTATTAGACTATCCTGAGTGAATTCAGATGCCAAGTGGCTAGATCGTCATGGCATGTCCTAAAATAAAGATTTATCCAAAAATTCTCGAGTTGTGAGTATTATCCAAAAATTCTCGAGTTGTGAGTATTATCCAAAAATTCTCGAGTTGTGAGTATGGGATCCACCTCACCCTTCAAAATGTTTGAGGGTGCTCCAAGACCATTCTAGATGGCTTTAAGTACCTGTGGAGAGCTATAATGACCTTTTTTGGAGTATTTGAACTTTTGAACTTTTAAGTGACATTTGAATGTCTATATCATGTGGCAAATGAAGCTATTTTTGTCCTTGAAATTTCTTAGAAGAATATTTATAACCTCCTAATTGGCTTAGAATCTTGGCACACTCCCAAAGTAAAGGCTATTATGCATAGTTTTTTAGAATTTTTAGATCTCTGAAATTGTCAATTGATGACTTTGTGTTGTAGTTGACGTCTGAAAATGTTTTGTGATACTTTGTGTCCATTCTTGGTAGATTGATGGGGATCTTTTGCCACCACAGTCAATAGTACTTATGATAACATCCTTGAATCTCACTTCAAAGTCTAAAAGTTGGTGCATTGAAGTCATCATGGTTATTTAAGGTTTTAATGTGTATTCATAACGTCCCAGAAGTTTACAGAGGTATTGTGTTGGCAGCCCTTTAAAACGCTAAAATGAAGGCCTAATGCATTTTGTTTCTGGGATTTTTTTGGGTGGATATTCATTCAAACTGTACTTTGAGCTTTTGTGGATTGAGTGGTTAGAGCACCATAAGACTCCAAAAGTGAAGATCCTTATGCATGTTTTCAGGATTTTGGGGAAATAATGTAAAAGTTGTTGCTTCATAACTATGCACCGCTATCATCCATTTAAAAACAGATTGTAGGGGATCTTAATCAGACTTTAGAGTATTTTGTACACCAGCTTAATTCTGATTTTGGGCCTTTTAAAATCATATTTGAAAATCTAAATGATGTCCATAAAGGCACTGCTCATTTAACTCTAGAGGGACTTCTAAAAACAACCTTGAAAGTTTTGGGGAGTTGCCTCTCAAAAGTCCTATTACTAATTCGGTTTTTGTGGTGTCATGGAATCCCACATCAAAGTGTACAAGTTGGTGTTTATGAAGCTATTGTGGTGACTAAAACTGGCTAGGTGATATGTAAAATATCACCAGAGTTTTTGTACTTAGAACAGTCGCAGCCTCTCGCCCTGAGAATAAGGTCTGTCATGCATGATTTTTGAAACATGCTTCAAAAGTAATATTTTAGCTGCTGCCTGGCCCACCTAAGCGTTTTAGGATATTTTAGGTCCTGTAGGCATTAAGTAACAGCTTGATCTTCACTATGGGCGTTGTGGATCATGCTTCATAATCTGTAAGACAGAGTGAAGCAGCACATAGTTGTCGTGATTTTAGGGGAACTTTTTCGTCGATTTGTCAGATGATGACCGCTTGCTTCTTTCGCATGTAAGATGTTTTAGAGTGTTTTGGACCATTACTTACCTTTATGAGCATATTGTTTCCTATCATGATGCTTGCTTTTCGGTGCTTTGGAATTGCTGAAGATTGTGGTAGTGGGAAATGTTGAATAGTTTGGAGGCATATTTAGAATGTCCTAAAAGGTTTGAGCGGCAGATTGTTAAGGTCCTCTTTGGATCCCTCTCGCTCTAAATATGAAGGTTTTTATACCAAGTCCTGGGTTTTTTGAAGAAAGTTTCAGGCTTTCAGCAAATTGCAAATGGTAACCATGTGCGCCTGTTGACTTCTAAATGTTTTAGGGTGTTTTGGACAATTGTAAAAGTTTCGAGTACGTGGTATACAGTTTACCACCGGTTTGCCCCATTTTTGGTTTTTCTGGATCACACTTAAAAGTCTAGGATACTGTTCCTGTGAACCATTAATACTCATTAAATTCTTGGGCAGAATGTTTTATACATCCTAATATGCTCCAGAGGGGGGTTGCTAAGAGGCTTCTCGTACATGGTTGAGACTGCTTGTATTTCATCCCTGGCTGGGTTCTGGATGAACAAACTATTCATTTATTTGTTAAATATAGATGCTTTCGTTCCTGATGAAAAATAAATAAATAAATATAGATGCTTTCGTCTGATGTATTCTCCTGTGCACAAGTTAGCATGAGTCACGCTACTTCATATTTGGGAGGCCAGTATATGAAATTCGTGTAGTCTTTATCTGTTTGTGATTTCTTAATCATGGTCTTGAGCTTTTCCCTTGGAAAAGGACAGTAAGCCTGAGCATGTTTTATGCTCATTCCTGGTCTTATTTTATTTGCTAGTTCAATATTTATTCTGCTATTATTTGCCTTATAATTGGATGTGAACTGCAGGGAACTGGGGGCAAAAGCATTTATGGCCGTACATTTAAGGATGAGAACTTCAAATGTAAGATGAAATTGGCTCTAGAATTTTGAATTCCAGCTGATGATTCTGCTTGTGTTAATTACTTAGAGAAAAATTGAAGCAGCGTTGCTAGGAACCTCTGAGTTCATGGGTTGTGGTTCTTAAGTTATTGTTGCATCATGAGTCCTTATGGCTTCTGGAATTTTTGCAGTATCACATCTTGGACCTGGAATTGTCAGCATGGCAAATGCAGGGCCCAACACCAATGGGAGTCAGTTCTTCATATGCACTGTCAAGGTAATGTATGCCTTTGATGTCTTAGATTAATTGTTTTAATATTGTCTCTGTTACATATGCTATGCTGAAACTCTATACCTTATTTGCCAATCTACAAATTTCCTTGTCTATGGGTGGACAAGTCATAGTTCCCAAGCAGCCTTGATTTTATTTCGCTGCGTTTTTCTGTGATATCAGCTACCACTTCACTTGATTAGATACTTGTAGCTTACTAAACAATCTTGTAGCTTACTAAATAATCTTGAGGATCTTATTGCAAGCATAGTGAAAGCACAATGCTTGGAGTACAAGTTTAGGGATGACACTTTCATACAGATACTTAAAGTCAGGATTTGTGAAAATTAATTCTAATACGGTAATACAGTAGGGATGGTCCAAAGATTGATGACAAGATTGCCCATCTTACCAGGCTTAGCGGTATACATGACGAAGCATTTTAGGAAAATCTGTATAACGTGAAGATCCTGCTCGAAACTCTACTGCAGGATATCATATTTCTCTCTTCTCCTTTTCTTGTTGCATTTTTGGGGGATGGTGGGATAAGGGTGATATTTTATGCAGCCATTAGATGTCACTTTTCTTTTTGTTTGACGTAGCAGGCAAATAATCCTCATATCTAGACAGCAGTTTTTGTTTAGTATACTATGTTCCGTGACGTTCATTTATGTTCGCATATAAGACTAGTAGTTGATCCCCCTAGTTCTATCAGATTTTTTTGGTCCTCAGGTTATCATGTTTTCTTGCAGTATTAGGACTGGTTTTGAATTTCCTGTAAATACAACTTCACTGGGTTTGCAACAACTGAGTATTCTATGCCAGTTTTCTCTGTGGGTGGATTTCAGCTGGTTTTGCTGTTTAATCTCTGTGTTTTCTTGTATGCCAAAACCTTTGCTGGTAGAGGTAAGTTTGCCTATATTTGGATCTCCCCAGACCCCGCAAAAGCGGGACCCACACTGGGAATTGTTGTTGTTGTTGTTGTTGTTTGTATGCCAAAACTTGTGCCTCATGATCTAGAAAACTCTTTGCACTGATTGTTTTATGCTGATGATGATGATGTTGAGATGCCTGTCCAATTAGTTGTCTCTCATGTTGACTTATTGGTTGCCTTTTCTTCGCTGCTAAAACTGCATCCATTAGATGCAAAGGTCAAGGATACTTGTTCGTTTCATACGAAATTTGACCCTTTTTTCTGGATAAATGGCAGACTCCATGGCTAGACCAGAGGCACGTAGTCTTTGGGCAAGTTTTGGAAGGCATGGATATTGTGAGGCTCATCGAGTCACAGGAGACAGACAGGGGAGACCGTCCAAAGAAGAGGGTTGTCATCCTTGATTGTGGTGAGCTTCCAACGGTATAAGTGTAACGCCCCACTTCATCGTGCCCACAGGGATGCGTCCTTGTGCGGAGTTTTTGGTTTTACCCCCTTTTTTCTGTTCCCTTGGCTGTGAGATGCATTTTCCTTCCAAAGGATGCAGACTCTTTCCTCTTCATAAACCAGGACAGAGAGCAGCAGTTTTCCCTGACAATGTCCAGCTTGTTGTATCAGGTTTAGAAGTTCCGATTTAGTTATGAAATTTTGTGAACTAGGAAATTGCCTATTAATGCATATGAGAATTTCACAGATGATTGTCCGTACCCTTTGCCGCCCCTCTTTCCAAGGTTAGGCTCGATTGTAACGCAGGATCCAATGAACAATGACTAAAAAGTTCACTTTGGTTGAGTAGAACTCTGTCGAAGTAGGATTCGGTAGTCATTCGAAACTAATAGAGTTAGATACTTTGATCGAAATTTATAGGTGCGAATTCTTAGGTGAGATTATTTTACATAAGATTTGTTGTGATACTAATTTTTTAGAGGTGACTTTTAAAGGTTTAGAGAGGACTAATAATTTATATTAAAGTGACATTTTACTTGAATGGATTACTAATTCATTGAGTAATTACTTCTATCAAAGTTAATACTAAATGAATTACTAGTCATCCTTACATATTCACCAAAAGCCACCGTGAAAGTATTTATCTTACAATAACTTTTCGAAAAGATGATTTTACGCTAGATTTATTACAGGTATAACTCCTCCTCTCTACAGCCTTTTTGGGATACTGTTTATGACAACTGTCAACCACACGAGGTCTTCTCCTATCCCGTGTCAGTTTACAAATTTTGTAGTAAAAATGTAAAATGTGTCAGCAATCAAGTTGGAGAATTGTGTGTTGGGTGAGCGTCTGTCAAAGCTGGTTAAGGTAAGTAGACAAGAACACAGCCACTAGATGCAGACTGCGTCCCCTCTTGTGATTCGGTTTGAGATTCTTGATAATGATGGCCTCTTCCTTGTGTTGTTGTCTATTCTTACTCGTTTAATGCTGTTACAATATAATATTAGGCATAAATCTTGCCCCAATTGCTCTCATATAAAACGACACTTGACCACTTGAGGGGACACGGCAGCCAATTGCATTATATTAGCGTTATCTTCCCACACCTAAATCCTCCGTCCATTGCTTATCGTTCGGTTGTGTTGAGTGTGAGTCATATTATCTAAATAAGCTCTATTTCACATCAAAGTTTTGTTGGTGACGATAACGCGATAGGAGTCCAAGGCGAGAGATTTATGTCCCTTAAAAAGTACTTAATAAATTATTATGTTAACGAATATTGATATCATATTTGTGACAGCTTAATCATATAATTTTCTTTAAGTTCTAATTTATTTTATGTGGCCAAAATATAGTTTTGAAATGATGTTTGGAGAATATGTAAATTAATCTTTTATTTCTTAAATAATTATAAAGATTCTAATATATTCAAATTTAAAAATAAAATAGTATTGATATAAGTATCTTTTTAACTATAACATTTCTAAACGTGAAAAATTAAAACAATGGTTTTGACAGAGGGGTACTCAATCAGTGATCCAATGCACACATTTTTATGCCAAATACAGTGACACCCCCCCTCCCCCCCCCCCCAAAAAAAAGAAGAGTAAGACATCCCACAAAAGCGAACGCAGTTTCTTAAATAGTCATTTGGCAGTCATTAATTAGCAATTAGTCATAATCTAAATTGCCATAGCACGTGCTCCAAAGAAGATTGCGAAGAGATACTCAACACGTGACATTGGTGTGGTGTAGCTCAGTGGCGAAGCCAGAAATTTCGAATAGAGTTGTCGGAAGAGAGAGTTGAGGACTCGAATTGTCGAACAAACAAAGGAGGAGTATTGGAGATTTAAAAATAAAACGGAAAAAGGGATGCGATAGAGGACTCAAACCCGTGACCTCAGAGACAAGCCAACTTATAAATCAAGCACCTGGATCGTTGAAGCAATGAAGGTTTCATGTATCTCTTCAACACATTTGATATATATAGTTAACTTCTATTTTTTTTTTTTAATTCTTAGATGTATATTATTTTTTTTTTTGAGAGAGGTATCGGCTGACCTCACGCTGGCCACGCCATTGGTGCAGCTGGTGGTGGTCCAAAGAGGGGGAGGAATTGTGCTAAATAAATTGCGGAGCCCAAGGAGTAGGCCAGTCCAGTATTAGAGTAGGCCTCGAGGCCCAATTGTGTTATGTGAACCAGAAGAAGACACGTGTACACGAGACACCTGATAGATGATGTCAATAGGTAACCGGTAAGACCGTCAACTTTCTCACCTTCAGCATGAGAAGCCGAGCAGAAAGTTAATGTCATCATATTTGTGCGTTGTGTGGATTTGGCGGCCTTTCCACTGTCTATGGTCACTCATTTTGATTCTCTCCCACTATTTACCGTACACTCTTTTGGGATCATTTTCATGTACTGGATGGTATCCCTTTTCTTTCCCTATATTGCTTTAATTTTTAACATCTGTGTATGCGCAAGCGATATTTTGTAACGAGGTGAAAAGACCGAAAAATTCTAACAATTAAACTTTGTAGTAGTAGAGTCTTTTAGTATGGACAAGAGAACTTGAATTTTCATCAACGGGTAACAGAAAAACAACACACGAAACTCATTTTATAATAAATAATCTATATTTTTAAATATATACTCTGATAATCAACATTTAACTATAATAAAACTACATGCATTTGAATTTCAAGACATCTCGCTCTACTAGGAAAGATTATGGAGTATTATTTACCTCATATAAAAGATGGTCCTCAGCGGCGCAAAGGAACAGGAGGAGGCAGAATTTACACTAATGTAGTAGGAGTACGCTTTACATGGTGCATGTGAACAAGGACAAGCTTTATTGCCTTTGACCCTACGATTAGCCGAAAGGGCTTTGTTTTACAGGGTTATCAGGATGTAGGCTTTTCTTTTGTAACAAAAAGCCTAAATGAATTGTGATGCCCCTCTAAAGAAAGAATTTACAAATGGGCAAATATTGTCCTACTTCACCAACAAGCTGCCTTAAGAATACGACTTTATGAGTCCCAAGTTGTAGAGAAATTTCTCTGATCTTGACTTGAAGATATTCCCCAGGGAGAACCTTCCACTTTCCTGGGGAGGAGGGGATGATGTCATGGAGTATTCCTCCTCTTTTACCCTCAGAATTGTCAGCCCTATCTCTTTCCGAACCGCCTCTATCCTCTCGCTTTTTAAGGGATTCCCAGAGGAATCGATCACGTAGAAGACGTTCATGGCTTGGGAGCCCCGGGTGGTCACCTCTGCTCGCGTCACTGACAGCCCATTCTCTCTGAATATCCTTGTCACGTCAGATAGAAGTCCAATCCGGTCATCGCTGCATAGTTCTAGCCTTATGCCCTGTAAGTAAACATAACAAAGTTAACACTAAGGAATAAATGAGAAGAAATCGGACGCCTCACGTAAAATGCCCTAATGCAGAAGGAGAAACAAGTCAACAAAGTCCTACCTCAGAAGTTCGCCTTTTTATAGCAGCCTCTAGGCAATGAATAAGCCGTTGCCTCTCTGCTTCTGAGCTGATGGGGCATCCATCTGTGTGTCTGATAAAATATTCCTGTCGACCAGAAGGATAGATTATTCTTAGGGATAGGAAAGAACATCAAATAAGGTTGACACAACCATGCACAAAATCCAAATACACCTAACTGAACTGAAGTCACTGGTGAACGCCAGCTGATTAGTAAATATGCATGCCCAAACCAGACGCAACTTGTTCCCGAAATAAGGCAGCCTAATTTTCACTTCACCTGAATTGACTTGATCTAACTGAAAGCACGATATTTTCAGAGACAAAAATATTGATTGCCTTATCATGAGCCCCAACAAGCTTGTTGTACTAACCAACAATAGATTGTAGTGTAAATAAAGTCCGAGGCAAAGCCAGTGTGGATATTTGACCAACTCATTATTATGACCTGATGGAACTCTTTGACAGGTTAACAAACTGTGTTGATTATATTGAAGTATGGAATGAAGCAACTGTAACTAACAAGACAAGGGAAAATACCTGATAAGCCTCAGGTCCTTCAGCTATGACTGTGGCATGGTACACAACATACTGCATATCTGTCAATGTGCAAACTGTATCAAACAGAAGCTTAGGCCTGTCTGGACAACACAAGTTCACAACCGTATAGCCTCTCTCTGAGCAATTTTCCACTGTGACAAGGGGTTTCCTGCGGTGATTGGACCCATGATCAACACTATTGAGGTTCATCATATCATAATCTCGATCAGCATACATCATCTGATGTAGCCTCCTCTCAGTATGTGTTCCCCCCACTGACACTGCAGTGTTAGCACTCCTCCTGTCTCGGTCCTCCATCAGCACAGAAAGCAAAAGCTGTTCAATTCTAGCAAGCCGATCAGGATCATCGATTGGTGATCCTGTTGTTTCATCGGTGATGTAAACGACTGATGCCATTCTCGAGCTATGTGTCCAGACCTCAGCTGCCACTACGTTGCACTTATGGTCAGCCAGAACTGCAAAGATCTCCGACAGCAAACCTGGCCTGTCTCTTCCAGTCAATTCTATCGTGTTATACTCCAAAGCAGCTTGAACACCCACTGATCTCAGGGATCTAAAGCTTCTTGCTCGAGGCCCCAGTGACTGCAACATTAGGATTGTCCAATGATAAGCGTGGTTAGAATTGAGAATTATTTTAAGCAAATAACGTCAACCACTTGTTTTTTGTCTGATCTGGATGCTGTCCAGTTCGCAAAACTTAAGCAATAGGGTACCTCTGCAAAGGCATAAGTCTCTCCCCACAAAATCCAAGAAAAGTAATTACATAAAGTCCAAGAAAGACAGCGTCATTCATCGGGTAGAATTGCCTAATTTAATCATGAACATAGTAACCATAGTTCCCCCTATCTCCTCTAAATTCAACTCTTCCTCCCCTCAACTTCATATGTATGACTCTTTAATTGTATACTTCTCTGAGTCCTAAAAAAGGGCAGCCCGGTGCACAAGCATCCCGCATTCACGCAGGGTCAAGGAAGAGCCGCACCCAAAGGGTGAACTGTAAGCAGCTTAACTTGACTTTGTCAGTGGCTGATTCCACGGCTCGAACTCGTGACCTTTTGGTCACACGGAGACAACCTTACCATTACTCCAAGACTCCCCTTCAATACTTCTTTGAGTCCTAAAACCTACAAAATGTCATCCGACGAATGAAACACAACAACACACATGCACCCCACTAAAGAAAAAGCTTAGCAGCATTTAGACTTTCAAAGATATTAACCACTTACTAAGGAGGGCAATGGCTCCACCAGATATTACAATAATAGAAACCAAACTTGACATATGGTTGGAGAGGGGGGGGGAATCTACACCTAAAAGCTTCAAATGGGACCATACATCTTGGATCTAGTATTCAAGTTCTTCCCTCAAAGGAAGGGAGCAGGAAATGTCTATGATCCACATAATGCCGAATGCAAGACTTGAATAGACCATAGTTCTTGAGTGACGGAACGGATTTTTCTTAAACAGACCACCCAACCTTCTCTCCTGATCGCATCTAGCATTCAGTGATGTACTCCAAACTCTGTTAGGAGCCAACTAAAGTATAAGTACAAAGATTTATCCATGGATTCTTGCTTAATGGGTGCCTGCTTTCTCAAAACTAAAATAAAACATAAAGAGGGAAGAGACAAAATAGTTTCAAATCGACAAATTGCCAAATCCAAGGGTCAGAAAGAGCATGGCTCCAAACTCAGCAAACGGATTTTAATCAGTTAATCCTAACAGTCCAGTGGAGGCATTTTTTGTGGGCAAATCCATAATTGTTAGTTAGATGACTGCATCAATTAACTTAGCATTGCTTTTCTTAATTCTCAAATACTTTAGCTTATTATCTGATCACGAAACCCATTGCTAGGATGTGCCCTCAGAACTACCCAAAATAGCTTATAGATAAGCCACGAAAGCTTCCAGCCTTCTGTTTTTGACACCAGCCACCATTAGTAAGCTACAAGCTACTAAAAGGCTTCAACAAATGCCACAAGAGATCATTCGACCTGGGCTCTTAATAATCATTAAGAATCAAATATGCAGCTCTATGAACTATCACTAGCAACTTAATATAATTTGACTCAGACTACGTCAAATGAAAAGGCCAATCTTCCAAGAGTTTACCTGCTGAATTCGTTCTGCTACATCGTCTTCATAGAGCTTATTCCCATGTTGATCGGTGACATGAAACACTACCCAAAAGAAAAAAAAAAAATGAAACCAATTAATCAAATTTGTACCAAACGAAAATTCGATCCTCCTCAATCAAATAATCAACAGTTTCGCAATACCAGCTAAGTTAACACATCAATTAAGAATTTAAGATAGAGTTGACAGAGAGAATTCAATACTCACCATCCATAAACCACTCTCCATCTGAGGAGATATAGGCCCTTCGGATGATTAGATTCATATCAGTTAGAATTTGAACCACCTCCAACAAACTACCCCTCTTATTAGCACTATCTACCTACAAGATTGCAACAAGAAGAAAACAAAAGGGGACGAAGCAATCTCATCAAATTACCACAATTAATTCACCCAAAAAATTAATCTATGGAATTAGCACAAGAACAAAAGGTTGGATTTCCACAGTCAAAGGGGGGCTGAAGGGATGCATACCTTAATCAGAGTTGTTTTCCTACTTGATGCATTATCAACCGTAACCCTGACAATCCCACATCAAGAAAGCAGCTAAGTTAGAACCCAAAAGTTGAAAAAATCATCACAATGCGAACACTTCTCAAGAAAATGAAATCAGCCCATTTCAATTGAACCAAAGAAAACCATAAATCAGAAGAAAACAATGAAGGAAATTCCAAGAAAAAGACATCACCTTGGAGGGTTCATACGGATGACAAACTTCTCGAATTCTTCATCGACTTTCACGGATGTCGTCCAACAATCCATTTTTCAATATGATTTAAAGAAATCCACTTCACCAAACACGCAGAGAATGAATGAAACAAAGCAAATTTAGAACAAAGACACAANNTTTTGTTGTGTATATGTTTGCGATGCTCTGTTTACCCCTGCTTCTCATACCCTCTTTCTCTGCTTCATTTTACTTAGCCACAAAAGGGGTTTTTGAGGCGGGTTGGTTGGTGAAGAGAAGTGTTTGTGTGAAGTGAGAAGGAGCGTTGGCTTTTGAGAATTGGG
>NCQV01098982.1:3144-16619 GCA_002740545.1 Lophocereus schottii
AAAGACCACCAACCCAAAGTGCATAATTTTTAAGTATTAGTATTTCTCTTTATATAGACTACAAAACTAAGGTCCCATGGTTCATGACATCTTAAGAGCACACTTAATTATAATTTATTAAATTTATTAATGTAAGTAATTTGACAGTTTTTTTTTTTTTGGTAAGTAAGATTTCAAATTCGAGCATTCTAAATAGATAAAATCTGTAATGAGAGAGTTACAATCTTTTATGGATCAATACCAACTCGACTCTAATAATAAAAGTCCGAGACTAAAAAAAAAAAAAGTAAATCAATTATGCTTCCATTTTAGTTAATGATTGATTAGTAGTCTAAAATATCATTATGTTTGTACCCTTCAACCTGCTTCTTTAATATGTAATTTTTTAATGTGGACATTAGACTAAAGAAATGTTGGTTGGTGGGGAAGGAGGGTTTAGGTTCCTTGAATCTACATCAAGGGTCGATTATGAAGGCGACTTTACGACTAATCATGTGTTATTTTGATTAGTGTATTGCAATCTCTCAATTGTTTACATTGTTATGTTTGACATATTCACTATCAATGGTCTATAATCATTTAAGAAGTCTAAATTTTGAAGAAAATTGATATTTGCATTAGGTTAGATGTGAGTCTGATTATGTCCAATCAGTATCAAGAGAGTAATAATTATTATGTAAATTATAAAGCAGCTCTCTGCGACAATAATTTTGAGATCCTTTAGGATGCACATTTCTTCCATGGTCCTTATGTTTTTCTCAATACTCTCGTATTTAAACAGTTATTATAATACAATTAAAAAAAAGCGCCAAATCAACCCATTAATTATTTGAGAATTTGCCACGCATAGCCTAGCTTATACTTTAGGCATGGCATCATTTAATGCCATGGTCCATGAGAATTAAGAACATTTGATAAGTATCATTGCATCATAAGACATACATGATACATACACAACTAAAAGATACTCCAACTTGGAAAATTAGGTTTAAAGTTAAATTAATATGCAGATGTGGCTGCCTTTTTAAATTGGGGAAAAAGGGATGCTGCTAAGATTGTTTGAGTATGGATAACATAATTTGATTTGTACGCAATGGATTTTTTTGGGGGAGATTTTGTCTACTATAACTTAGGCTTTGGATAACATAATTTTGTTACTTTGGACCGTTTCCCAATCGCATGTGGTGACAATTTTATTGCATCTTTTACCGGTTCGAAAAGAGTCTACTCGATTTTTTATGAAAAGGAAAAAAAAGTGTCATTTGCATCCAATGTTAATTTAGTTTTGTTACATTAGTTGGTTTGTTCATATTGTTTGGGTGAAAGCATTGTGTATGTATAGATATTTTTATAAGTCTTCGTTGATTATGACACGATTATTCTTATTGTAAGGTTATCCATACCAAAATATCTTTATACTTTACCTTGAGATCGCTGACTTACTTCTATCAATTTTGAAAATTTTGGGGGAAGGGCGCGGAGGATTTGTCCCAAAAACAAAAAAAATTCCAATAAAAGCAAAATGATCACACAATGTCGATCATTATGGACGATATATAATAGCATGTTATAGTTTGTGTAAATGTATAGCTATAGTTATAAACATTATACATATGATCGCATAGAGCTATTAGAAAACGGATCCCTTCATCCCAAGATGAACGAGCTTAACAACTCGAGTAATTAATCACGAAATAGATTTAATTAGTATCTTCAACACTGCAACTGCGACAATAGTAATTAGTATGGATCTCGCTTCGACAGAGTTCGGGAAAATTTATACAAGAAAGATGTGAAGGTCTTTCTATCTTTCTCCTCTTTGTTCTGGTGTTAGACCTCCTTTCCCACACACAGGGCAGCTCTTGAGTCCAAATCCTTGGCATTCAAAACATCTGTTTTAACATATTATTATCCATCCAAAATATAAGCATTTAGCTTTTAATTTGTTAGATTATATTAAAGTATAATCAATAAACTAAATTTATATGGCCACCGACAAATGGAATTGAATTATGAGGAATTAAACTCACTTCCATCGCTCGAAGATATTCCCGTTCTTTTTGTTCTTTCCGGTCCCCTGATTAGTAAACAAGCTCATAAGCTTAATTTATTATCAATGATCAGATTAAAAAACATAATTAATAAATAGACTTTCGGTAAAATTAGCTGTTTTAGTAATGATTAGCAGTTTCACTAGCTGTTAGCGATTGTACTAGGTGTTAGTTGTGACCCACTAGTGGTTAGTGGTTAGTGGTTAGCTATGCAACTAGTGATTTAAAATAAATGTGTTGGTAAATGTAGCTACTGGGGTAGCAAATTTATGCAAAATGATTAAAAAGGGTACAATAAATAAAAATTTTTAGTAAATAAAAAGAAAAATTTTGTAATTTGTAATACAACCACGAATTAGAGGTTCTTAAAAGTTACTTTCATCAGCTTTTGAAAAATACTATATAAACTTCTAACCACTGCCTCATGTACTATTTTACCGAACACTTTTAAGTAATGATCCATGGTATTTCGACCACTATAAACCACTAATTTCTACTTCAACTTCTGTTACCGAACACAACCTTAAGTAATTACAATTAATTATGCACATTATTAGGGTAGGGTGGGATACCTTGCATCCAGGGCACTCAATTGCACCTTGCCCTCCACATGTCTCACACTTCTTGAAAACCTACATTTATATTTAGATATGCTCAAATCTTATTTATATAACATTTACACTAATTAAATACCTTCCCTGTATTTGAGTAATTACTCCTTTTTAACTGTCCTTTTACATATATATATATGTATATGCTATGCTATGCTTTAACATAGTTGTTCACTGCTACACTTAATTAAAATTAAATAGGCAAGTCTGAAGACATATATGGTACTACATAGTGATGGTATTGTGGTATTCATGAACGCACAATAACTCTATTATCTTCTTTAATCGGAATTTAATCAAACTGCGGACAGAGAAGTCTGAAGAAGTTCCGTAAATTCTGTTAGAGCGGTACTCAGCATTGAGAACTGCTGTTTTTATATCTAGTCAGAATTTAAAGGGGTAGATTTTTGCAATAAGTGGCTTTTTTTCGAATGTTTGAGAAAAAAAGGAGATGAAATTAAAGAAATATAGAGAAGAACTGAGCAAGAATATATATACAGACCGAGTTGAGAGAGAAACCGCCAAATTTAGCAGCGTAGGTGATGACATCTGATCTGCTTAGGTGTTCCCGTGGACCAGCGAATAACTGCTCCCCTGATGATCTTCCGTTCATACTGTAGACCTTGTAATGATTGCAAGTGATCTGGAGAGGATGAGGAGGAGAGGGTAAGGTTTTGATGAGATGATAAGAAAACACCATCTCGATCTCTTTCTTGATCAGTTCTGATTTCTGTGAGTTGTGTGTTACAGAGTGAGGGAGACTACTGTGCAATGTGCACCACAAGAACTGATGATGAGGTGAACTATCAAGGACGCATGACACTCACATCAGTGACAAAGATACACTGGATGTATGTATGGCCTATGAAGATAATCAATTGACATGCTAGCTAGGTACCCACCACTCAAATGCACTTGGTGGGGTTGATGACACATATGTTAGCGCTCGCAAAAATTTGGATTTGGGGCTGACATTTGATTTTTTTTTTCCTGAGCTGGACAATTGAGATAAGGTTAGATTCAGGTCAAAATTGGCTTCCGACAATAAACATAGTAAAAAAATATCGTGCCTAGATTTAAAATTGTTGGGAATATCACATATGAGTAAAGAAGTCGCACATCGGGAGTTTGAAAAGAAAGGTCATAGTATATAAGTCAAGTAGGCTACTCCTCTTGTTGCCAATTGGTATTAGGATGAAACCTCACTTGGACTTGTTACTATGGACCTTGGTTTAAGTGGGCTCCTTCCTTGGATCTCCCCAACAAGTGGTATCAGAGCCGATAGTGCGTTCGGTTAGGCGACAAAGGTGTGGTATGGTGGACCCCATGGACGAGCTTTGGTGAAGTAACACGCAGGTGTTGATCGAGCGGTAATACGTGTGCTGCAGCGTGGCTCAATAGCGTAGATAAGCTCTTGATGGTGGCTTAACACCTTCGTAAAGGCTTCCGCTCAAGGGGGAGCTTGTGCGTTGATGTGGTGTGAAAGAGACTCATATGTGAGGGGGAGATTGTTGGGAATATCACATGAAAGAGACTCATGTGTGAGGGGGAGATTGTTGGAAATATCACATATGAGTAAAAAAGTCCCACATCGGGAGTTTGAAAATAAAGGTCATGGTATATAAGTCAAGTGGGCTACTCCTCTTATTGCCAATTGGTTTTAGGATGAAACCTCACTTGGGCTTGTTGCTATGGACCTTGGTTGAAGTGGGCTCCTTCCTTGGATCTCCCCAACAAAAATTCAGATGAAAATTCAAATATTTAGGTCGGACAAATTTTGACCAGCGCTGCATATGTATAATGTTCAATGTCACTTTTAGTGAGGAAATTTCTTATCTAGCAAATAAAAAGAAGTGACCCTTTTTTCCTGGTTATTATGGAGACAAAGTTGGAATACAAAAGGTAACGATAAAAAGGCAATTTTCTGCAAATGAATTCCACATATGATCTTAACAACAGATGTGGTATAAATTTGCAAATGGACCAGATAACAAGGATGCAAAACACGCTTGGCTCATAATATGAAGTAATCAATCGGCTCAAACTAAGCCTTTTTGTCTGCTTTCAAGCTCTTATCTCAAAGTTCCAGTAATCGTTCTAATGGCAAGTATCTTGTCTCATATGATAGCCACTCTGAGTTTCTTATAGCTGTTGCCTAGTTAGCAATTTTAGTCAGAGCATGTGAATTTTGCAATATGTGCATTCCAATTCTTCTAGAGAATCTAGAGTTGATTTCCTCCTCCCTCCTACACTCTATCATCTTCTTCCTTGGACTCTCGGTGTTATCTTTATCTCCTTTTTCATTCTACAGCTCAAGACGAGAATTCAAAAAGTTCAGAGAGCTATCAATTTCCTCTTCATCTTTCATAGATGACCGCCCAAGAACTGCTTGAGTTTTACGACTTAAACTTTCCAATATAAATTGGGTGACTATTAGCAGTTCCAATGAGTCGAGATATCGTTTTACTACTAGAAGATACCGATTCAAAGTTGTCTATTAGTTAGGTTGCAACTGATTCTTGGAATGATGACGGAAAATATTTTAGTAGAAATAATTCGTCCATAATAATCCATGACTAAGATACAAAATAGTATTATGAATGTTCATATGCAAATTATAGGGTACTTTGGTCGTTTTGATGTCTATTAATGAGCTTTTGGCCCCTCCCCTTGGGCTTGTGCTAGATTTCTTCTTTACCCTTGAATGTGTATAATTTATTACTGTTTTAGACTTTTGATAAAAACAGCTTCCAATATTTCGAATCTGCTTATGTTTCACATGTAATCAATACTTATTAAAATGATGAGGCCTTTGAAAGATATGTTGGTATCATACATGATTTGAAAACCTATATTAAGAGTTTGGTAAGAATAATGTTAGAGGAGGACTACTTTTTCTATTGTCAATTGCTTCTAAGATGAAATCTTATATGTGATGGAAAAATCACTTTCAGGTACCCCACTTTGTGTCAAAATCATAACTAGAGGATCATGTTATTAGAATATATTTAAAAGGGGCAACATTCTGTGGAAACTATTATAAGGGGACCATTCACTGTCTACGTTTTCTTTTAAACCCTTAAACTTTTCATATTTGCATTTTAGCTCAAATCCTTAAAAACTTACTTTCAAAAAATTTAAAATTGTGTTTGTGGTTTTTTGCACACTAGTAGAACTCGAGGCCCTCTTTCAATTAGTATCAAAGCGACGTGACTAAAAGTAATTGAGATAATCAAGCTAATTAATGATTAATTAAGGTTTTTAATTGTGATTAACTGTGATTAATGCTAGAATCATTTTCTGCTTGCCCTGGTCCAAATTATTCACATATTGTTCACTCGCCAGAAGACATTTCTCCTGTAGCACCTTAATTAAACTATATCACTGATATAGTTTTAGAATTAAAAGTATAATTAGCTAAAATTAAGACTGAAATCAAGGAACTTAAGAAGCAAATATCGGTAATTCACATTTCTCTAGATAACGAAGTAACGCATAGCAATAAATCTACTTCCAGTGTTAGTACTCCTTTTTAGTATAAATATCCTCTCCAAAACTCAAAAAATAAGATTTTATTTCCTTTACATGCGATAAAAATCTAAAAAGAAATAGGTGAAAATCAGGCGAAAAATCAGCTGAAAAACAGAAAAAGAAGAAGAAGATGGAGTATACGCAATATACTCTTAGCGAACTACAAAATATGTTCGACAAAAAGCAAAACTCAGAAGAATTAAACAAAATTATAAGCGCAATTAGTGATAAACATGATGTATTGTCGGATGATAACAAAGAGACTAATAATGTCCAATTAGAAGAAGAAATACATTAGCAAATGAACCTTACTAAACTTGATGATCTTAATGCATTACCATTAGAAGAAATTCAAAGAAAATTAGATAAAAAAAAATGGTAAAATAGCTGCTGAGGATGAGATTAACGAAATTGGAGAAGAGATTGAAACAGAGACCAATCTCGTTAAGTTCCGAAACCTGAAGAATTTGTGAACCTTCTAGGAAAAATACTCGTTTCTTAAGACCCAGATATGTTCTAACAAGACGTTCAACCAATTTTTTCTTTGGGTTTGTCCCAAGGAAAACCACAATTTTCGAAGAAATTGATCTTACTCCAATTAGTTAAACAGAATATATTTTAAATATTAATGGAGCTCGAAATAGAGAATAAATATTTGAGCATTAGAAAAAGGCATGAATAGTATCTTAAACTTGAATACTATATGGATTACTCACAATTTTTTAAATTACATTGAACATAACTTTTTTGGTACTGTAATTGATTGATATGATCATTAACTAAAAAAGGTAAAAATACCTTAAGAATGATGCAGACACCAGATGCAATGTTTAAAAATTTATGTAAAGAAATTAAAACTGAGTTCATCATAGCTAAACTTGTTTCTAAAGAAAAAGCAAAAGAATGGCAAAGAAAGATTAATAACATAGAATTATGGGATATGAGATATCTAAAAAATTATATTGCTGAATTTAGTCAATATTATTACAAATTTGGGCACAATATAACCAATCTTGGTATATTTTATGATAAAATGTCATATCCTATAAATTTCATAATCAATGAAAAATATGTTGCATATCTAGAACGGACAGATGTTATTGATATCTTTGGCTCTAGAATATCTTATATAAGAAAATGGGTTAGTAATCAATGTCTTGATCTCCAAAAGTAAAAGAAAATTAAAAAGCAATTCCTAACTTAGTGGGATTCACCACACCAACGGGGAAAAGAACTTGAGAGAAGACAAAAAGAAAATTTTATAGGAAAAAGAGCTTTAATAAGCAAAGGGCGGAGAAATATAAAAGAAAATATTATAACAAACCACGTCATAAAAAATGAAGGTTTTTTAGAAAAGCAGCTTACTGTTTAGCAGGGAAAAATAGCGGCAAATACTGTGCATACGAAGAAGTAGGATATTATGCTAATAAATGCAAAAAGAGGAAGAGTAACAACCTTATTGAAATCTTATGAAGTTTAGATTATGTTGAGCTTAGTATAGATGAGGTATTAGACCTAGCCCTAACTAACATCAAATGAATTGTTGGAATTATACTGGACAATAAATATGAACAAAGTGATTATGAAGAAACAAGTCATATGATGGAAAGTAGCTTGTTTAGCCTTGGTGATCTACAAGGAGAAGAGTTTGTTGTGGACAATGACCATGAGAAAGTCAAAGGAGATTAGGTTATTTCCATAATCCAAAAAGACATGATCTATAAAAAATTCATCATTTAATTAAAAAGCAAGTATGTTTGTGAAATGATGGAAAGAGATCTTGAGAAAAGGGATTGTGAGTATGATGTTGGAGAAATTAATCTCATTAATTAGAAAAATATCCTTAAGCATAATAAGAATAGAAAGTGTAGGTATATCCATGTCGGAAGTGTCCAAGTTCAAATCACTCCATTACAATATTATGACAAAGATATTGATCTTTATGCTTTACTCTATGACATTAGGCATGCCAAATTTAATAATCAAGTTATCACATGGATAAAGACCAATTTATGTAATAGGTCAGTAAGATTCAATTACCGAATGAAATATTATGTGAGTCTAAAAGATGAATTTGCTAAAAAGTTCTTATCTCTTAAGATAAAAATAGTTGAGATTGGCATGAAAAGAGGAGGATATCTTTTAAAGATATTTTGAAAAATTATCTATAAATTAGATAATAGAATAGACTCAAAGACTAAGGTAACTATGATAGAAGCAGAAAAATTTGAAAGCCCTACCCCTATACAAAAGATCCAAATGATTAAGTTCAATCCCCATGAGATAAAAATTGATCACTCATGGATATCTATCTTTGCCAACCCTACAAAGATAATAAGAAAAATATAATAAAAATTGACGAGGAGGGTAAAATCACCATAAAACCTTAATTATTAAGAAGTGTATGTACAAGATCAGATTGGGGAGAAGGATCCTTATCAGCTAAAGAAGAGTTTAAAGAAGATGATATCGTTAACCTGGCCAGTGAAATGAGTAGAATGAGTTTTGAAACTGCAAGACTTAGTATGGATCGAATAACGAGTTTAGATAGAAAAGTCATTGGATACAAAATTAGAACTGTTAGTGAACCGATCTATGAGGATGAATTAGTCAAAAATATGACTATGCGAATATGCTATGAAGCTACCAATACAAATCATAATAGTATCTATATCCCAACAAATGCATGTTTAGAGTGATATAATAAGTATGAATTGTATGCTTATATAGATAGTGGTTGTTCTGTATGCTTTGAAAAAAGATCTTTATTTTCATAATTTATGTAGAAAAGAACTAAAAATTCTTTACAAGTGAGGATAGTTGATAATAGCGCTATAAGCTATAGTGACACAATAGAAGTGTTATCCATAAAATTAGGAGAAGTCCAATGTATTGTACCAGTTATATGGGCTACTGATCAACCATCTCATGGTATGATTATTGGGAATAATTTTCAGAGATTATATTCTCCATGCACACAGACCATAATCTAGATAATGCCAGCACAACATAGAGTAGCATTAATAATTTCATTGCTTAAGTTATCTATTAAAAAACAGATTGTTGAGCAGTAAGAGAAATTATTCAAAGAATTCTACTATGATAATCCCCTAAAATTTCGGGATAAAGATAAAATATTTGGTAGGATTATTTTATTAAATCCTAACACTATTATCCGAGTTAAACAAATGGTGTATACACACCAGAACATTCAAGAATTTAATAAACAAATCAACGAACTTTTGGATAAAGGATTAATGAGAAATAGTAAGAGTCCTCACACTAGTTCCGCTTTCATGGTAAGAAATCATGCTAAAAAAAAGAAAAGGTAGAATGTTAATAAATTATAAAAAGCTTAGCGATAATACTATCTTTGACGGTTACTATATTCCTAACAAAACAGTCCTTTTCAACAGAATTCAAAAAGCCTCTTGATTATCGAAAATGGATTGTAAAAGCGGCTATTGGCAGATAAAAATCAATGACAAAAGTATTCCTTTAACTGCATTTAGTGGCCCACAAGGATATTATGAATGGATAGTAATGCCACTTGGTTTTAAAAATACACCTCAAATATTTTAGAGAATGATGGATAACATCTTCAAATACCTTAATCATTATTATTTAGTTTATATCGATGATATTTTTGTCTTTTTTAAAACTATAGAATAGCACAAAGATGATATCTTAATTGTCACCCAGAGATGCATTGATCATGGTATCATACTTAGGAAAAACAAATGCATTCATGTTAAATAAGAAATTGAGTTTTTAGGCCTAGAAATAAGAGTTGGACAAATCATCATACAAAAGCATATTCTGAAAAAAAATTGAAAAAATTGAAGATAGGAAGCAACTAGAAAGGTTTTTTGGATGCCTTACCTATGTTTCAGACTTCATTAAAGACTTAGCTAAATTAAGAAAGTCATTGCAGTAAAAACTTAAGAAAGAAGTAAGTTAGACATGGACCATTAATGATACAAAGACTGTTCAAAACCTCCAAAAAAATGTAAAAATATTCCTGTTCCTAATTTGCCTAATGAAGGAGATGGTTTAGATCTTAAGATATATGCCAGTAATGAGCATTGGAGTGCAGTATTCAAAATAAAAGAAGAAGAAAAACTCTGCAAATATTGCAGTAAAAGTTTTAATAAGGCATAATGCAGCTATCCTGCGATAGAAAAATAAATCCTTGCAGTTATAAGGGGAATTGAAAAGTTCTTAACCTTTTTAGCCCAAAAACCTTTTCTTATTCGAACTGATTGTAAAGGAATACTTGATTTTCTGAAAAAGAATTTATCAAATATGCAAGCTCAATGGCGACTCATGCATTAGCAATTATAGCTTAATAAGTTTTCCTTCTCTATTGAATATATACAGGGATCGAAAAACTCTCTGGCAGATAGCCTAACCCGAGAACTCGCTAATGGTGATCATCAAAGCCAACCTCCTGCTAGAAAAGGAAGAAATTCTTAATGAAATACCATTTCTACTATAACAGGTTACACCTTCTGATAAAGTCTTTATTGATAACCTAAAATTCCATACAAAAAGTAGATCATGTTTTTGTCTACTATCTACTGGCTACCTAATAGCCCAAATATTTTCCCTTCTAGAGTTACAAATTAATTACCTTTAGTGTCCTTGTGATATCCAAGAAAAAAATAAGTTGTCATGTTCAAGAAAAATGGATCAATGAGTAGTATGCAGCCTGCATTAACTTTTATTATCATTATTCATATGATATTTGGGAATCATGGGGTATAACAATCTACTTTCCCGATAGGCCAGGAGGTGGTGGTGTTTATTTTCCATTAAATTCATTATCTCCAAATGACCCTGTGTATAAAGTTTGGAAATACGGGATGGTACTTTTTCACAAAAATCCCAGTTCCAAAATTCCCATTTTTCTCGACTCTAACAAAATTCTAACAATGCATGTTTAGAAGGGTCTATTGGATTCTCACATCTCCTGGTGGTCTAACAAAAGTTCTAGTTCGTAGATGCCTTAATTTAGAAGTTTATAGTGCGCTGATTGAACATGAAAATGGAAAAGCCAAACCAGCCAATTAACTTATGTGGATCGTTGATTGCGACGATCCCAATGATCAACGACAAAATTGAATTCATGGAAATCCGGTATATCTGGTTACTGATAATGCTTTATCAAAGGCTATTGGATTTTTTAACATTTATCACCAATGTTGGACACTAATTGCACAAGGAAAACATTAATGCATTATGGAAACACTATTCTCGCCTATGATAATGGGTTTAAAAAGTACATTAAGGTGGACAAAGCAGTGTCGAAAGGTATCTTTGATGTTGGAGCCGGAAAATACTTATCAGAAAAAAGAAAAGAAATATCTCCTTGAATTATTTGAAATATGGGACCCATGATATCTTAAGCAACTTGATAAAGATTTTGATGATTATCCAAATAATGATGATTTGGAAGATATAATTGGAGATAAAGACACGCAGAATTTCAATAATGATAACTAGTCTTATCATCATTAAAAGTTTTGAAAAGAAGCTGCCCCATTATTGTACTACTTTGACAAGTGTCTGATTTGAAATATAAAGAGTATACTGCAGCCATGTACTATAGTCATGTCAAAAATTAGCATGTACAGTAGCCTTTAGGGCATCCTTTGTACCCCCATCCCCTCTATGAATATAGATGTCAAGTATTGAGAAGGGACATGGTCATTTGAGCATTCTTAAGTAAAAGAGAAGTCGGGATTCTCTATTTTTCTATGAGCAAGCATCTCTAATGATGTTAGCTTAAGTCCCTCTTCAAAACTTTCCATCGTAATATTTCCACTTTCAAGTTTTCAATAAAAGAAATTTTCCCAATAGAGACCATTATCCAATTAAACCTTACGTCTTAAATATCATAATTTCTTAATTAAAGTCTCACTATCGTTTAAAAAAATATAAAATTTGATTAGTGACTATAGTCAGAGGTATCAGATGAAATGAATCTGTACTGTACCTGATCTAAGGAAGATGGGGTTGAGATTAGCAATATCTGTAAACTGAAAACTAGAGAAATGCCGGACTGCAACGCCGACTACGTTAAGGTCATGTTCAAAATTTTCTAATTAAATTTTAATTATTTTGCTAAGCATGTTGGGCCGTTAATCACAGAAAATATAATATTTAGGATATAAGTAGTAGATTGTGATAACTAGTACCAGTAAAATCATTATAACTAAGTCTAAACAAAATTATAAGCTTAGTTTTATTAAAAAGTACCAAAAAAAATCAAGTATTTGCGTGTTAAACCTCATTTTGGATAAAAGTTGCAAATTCAGAAAGTCTAGGGACTAAGTTGCAAAAAAAGCCTCGATCAATAACTATTTCAAAAAATATTGTCCCCTATTAATAGTTTACCTAAAAGAATAGGTATTTTGAAATACATTCTAAAAGTATTAACCTCTACAAATTATTTCCATAGAATCTGGATACCCAAGAGTCACAAATTGTACATGTGATTGTGGGTCTTGATTGAAGCAGGTTTCCTCTTGAATATTTTTTAATCGTGATTAATCAACTCCTACCAATCATTCCAAAAAAAATTAACTTTTACCAACTTCTATCAATTTTTACATACTTTACTCGTTTATCAATACCTATTTACGAACAAAAAGAACTGACTCTTGTTTTAAGTTCTGATTTTTTGTTTGTAATTTGGAGTCTCTTTGTGCAATGAGCAACTCTCAACTCCTTTCTTGCACTTCAAAAGAGCATGCGCTGACTGTAAATCAATCAAAAGGCTACAAGTCCTTGGAAGAGTGCTACACAACATCATCATACATGTTTAAAAATTAGCAAACAGGGCAATGGCTGGAAAATGTTGATTTTTTTTTAAACTTTCAATTGTTTTATAAGTTTAATTATGTAAGCAGGGAATGCAAATTATGAGAGATTACCCAGTTAAAAATTATAATGCATTAGATGAATAATATGTAACAAAAATTTTTATAAGCGAATTGATTTTCCATAATTTGCATATTGCAACTACTTCATCACCAAGTAATTCGATAGAACATTAATTAATACATTATTCGTTTTGAATATTTCCAAAATATCAGACATATCATGTTTTAACTTTATATGAATAAAATGTTAAATTTTCTAGTGTAAGTTTTGAGTATCCATAAGTTTTATAAAATTATAATTTTTTTGGGTAATGTTTCACAAGATCTCGTTCTTAATTTGACAATAGAGTTGGCTTATTAGGTTATACTATTTATCAATTATAGCGCTCNNNAGG
>NCQV01098990.1:11575-21681 GCA_002740545.1 Lophocereus schottii
ACGTAAGAACTCCCCTTGCGCATGAGCCAACTTTCTACTCCTCCTCCTACTTCTTTCTCTCTCGTCTTTCACTTTAGATCAGAGTAGAAACCCGCACTCTTTCCTCTAGCTTCTTTGACCCAGCTTACTACTGCAGCACCATCATCAACATCACCCACCATTCTGGCCATCATTCGGCATCATCATCTCAGCCAGTATCTATGCACTACCCATCTTCGAATCCCTCTTACCATAGGGCCATCTTCACTATCCAACTCAGCTCAAAATTAATGACTGGATTGAGAGGATAAATCGATCTTTGCATGGGTATAAAGCAAGGGTACTAGCAATTAAAGGTTCAGCAAGGGTTTTAGGGAAGATTTAATTTCAGTTTTAGATAATTTTTAGGGTTAATTTAGGGTTTAGCTTCACTGTCGATTTCCCCTATTTCATCTTCAAGTTTTAGATCTAATTTTGAGTTTTAGAGTTTGATGTAATTTCATTTGAATCCTTTGAGTTTCTGGGCTGAATTCAGTGGCTTTGAATCTAATTTGTGATTTCTAGGTTTGAACTCGTTCATAGTTGGTTCAATTTTGCTATTTTCCCTCTTTTTCGCTAGAACTCAAAGTATTACAATGGTGACTCCACCATTTTTGGCAAGCCTCAAAGCTTGGTTGTAGCTTTAATTTGGCCAGCTTTCTAAATCCCACTTCCCCTGTTCTTGTCCTGTGCTTGATTGCCATTTTTTCTTTCAATTTATTTTCCATTTTTTAGGGGATCAAATTTACGATGGTAGGGTTGTTATGTTCATTTAATTTTGAAGTTGGGCTTTTCTTGTTGTTTCACTCCTCCCATTGATGGGGCTTACAGAACCTGCATTAATCTTTGAAAGGGTAGGGCAACGTATCACTTCCCTTCACTTGTCTAATTCTTCATTCAGTTCAATTCTCTTCCCCTGTTTTTGTGCTACTCTTGTTTACTCCTTCTATTTGCTTCTGTTGAGGAGTAAACATGGTGAAATACCCATCAACTAGGCTTAGCTATAGGAAGCTAGGAATGTCATGCTTTTTTACTTTCTGCCCCTGTGTCCATTAACAGGGAAGATGAGGGAGGGAATGCTGAAGATTAATTTCAGTTTTAAGCCATTTACATTTTAAAGGGAAAATAAATAAAACTGGCTACAGCCGGTTAAAACGAGTCATGGTGACAAAATTGACAATAATAATACAGTTTAGTGACATGCTTAGGTATAAAGTTAATTCAATGGCATTTTTTACCAGAACCAAACGTTTGATGGCAATTTGGCTAAGCACCCGTGATAGTTTAGGTGCACCTAGCACCTAACCTGGTGAACTCGTTCCCTCTTTTCTCTTTCTTTATTTTTATTTTATACATATAGCTTTTCCCCTTTCTTATTTATCTTTTGTTTTTGTATAGTTATTTTTGTAGATTTATTTTTGTATATATATGTGCTTTTTTGCTGGGGTAGCTTTTTAGCTCCCAATGAGGATATTGTGAGACCCAGGTGTGGGAGAGGAGAAGCCACACCACCAGCTTTTGAAAAAATTTATTTTTACTAGTTTTGGGGACTTTTTTTACTATTTTGATTGGTATTGATCTCTTGTATCTTCACCATTAGCTACTATGAAGTGCACGGTAGATCTTTGTCTCAAGTGTGTCCTTCCATACCCCAATTCTAACCCCAATAGGTCATTGTAACTCAGTAATCCAGCCCTGATTTGTATATCATCGTCATCCTAGGGTCTTAGTCTTCCATGTTTGACTATCCCGCTTGCCTTTGTGCTTAGCTACTTTTATTTCACTTTCACAAAAAAAAAAAGGAAAAAAAAAGAGAAAAGGGGAAAAAGGACAAAACTAAAAAATCAAAAAGAGTTTGAGAGTTGGGAATGACAAGTATCCCTTTCAGGCATGCACTACTGGATACTACCTTTTGAGGTAATACTACTACTAGGAAAGCTTCCTTCTCATGTTAATTAGTCAATAATCTGGTTAATGTCAGACAAGTGAGATTGAGTCGATTCTAGTAAGCCTGAGTCCTAAGATGATGATACACTTGCAACTGAGCACCAGGATGGATTCAAAGTTTTGATGCATTATAGGGTGAAAGGTTGATATGTGGATGTCATTGGTAGGGATGAAGAGTCTTGAAAAGCATATGATGCTTGAGCATAGGCTTATACTGAGCTACACGGGTGATATGGTTGATTCAATTGTGTACAGTTTACCCCGTTGTACATATATTGTGTTTTGTTCTTTTTATTTTTTGATTTTTGTTTATCTTTTTATTTCTCTTTTTCAAGATTTTGTGGTATATCTTCTGAAAACACTTAAGAGACCTCACTCGTCCACTTGAGGAAACCAAAGGGTTTAAAGGGCTTGTTGCATACGCTGCATGCAACAGTACTTCCAATGAAAATGAGTTAGGTCCTTAGGTTAGTTTTTCTTTATTTTGCTCGAGGACGAGCAAAAAGCTAGGTGTGGGGGAGTGATGAACCCCTATTTTACCTCATTTTAGCTCCCATTTGATCCCTGCTTCGTATTATTTTTATGTTAAAAATAGATCAGAAAGGCTCAAATATACTTCATTCAATTTAGTTGTTCTTACAAAGTTATTTGTCCTTCTTTCAGGAGAAATCTCTTGGTTTTGATAGAAAGGATAACTTTGGAATGAATTATAAGGAAGAATAGAGGTTTAAGAAGTCCTAGGAACCAAAAGAGAAGTAGTGGGGAGAGTTTCTACTGAACCAGAGATTTGGCATGGGGGCCCTGAGCCAGGTGGCATGGGCACTCCGTGCGAGGTGGCATAACCATGCCACTTCCTAGTTTTCTCAATAGAAGCCGCTTTTAGGCTTCCCATTAGGGGACTCTTTTGAGAGGTTTTTAGCAGAGGCGATTTAAGCTTCCTCATCCCACTCTCAAACCCATTATGGGTAGAATAAATTAGGGTAAATAGGTTACATTAGAAAAGTATTTCTGATTGAAGTTCGTAAATTCGATCTTCAATTCAGTCAAGCATAGGTTCTCTCTTCTCTTCCTCTCTCTATTTTGTATATTTACGCTAATGTTTTGGTTTAAATGCTTTTGTGATGTTTAGTGATTTTAGTTGTGATTTAGCCTCTTGATGGCTAATTGATCTTGTTTAGGCCTTTACCTACCTTGTTTATGTTAGAATTTAGAATTTTCTTCCACGCCCACCGTGTGTTTGATGAAATGCTTGAAAAAGCTTTCATCCGTATTTTAAGACAATTGATTTATGTTGATAGGTGAGGTTGATTATCTAGTGTGGGTAGAGTGAGTGACTAGGATTGGGACATAAAAATCGTCTCATCACTAGCTAGGTCAAGGGTTGTTAACTAGTAGTTTAGTCAAACTAATCCCGTAAAAATAGGTGGTTAGAGCAACTAGACTAGCCTATTGACCCTTGGGAGAGGGCTTGGGTAGCCTCAATGACGCGACCGATTAACCTAGAATCCTAGAATAACTTGGGAAGGTGAGGGTTTAACTTGATTAGCTGGTTTATCTCAGGTTTACTCACAATTACAGTCCTTTGGTTATTTTAATAGTTTAGTTCTATTTTTTATTCCTTCAGTTTTGTTAGCTTGAGATGCTTTAGTTAGTTCTAGTACTTGAAAACCCATCTTCTTACGGATGATACCTCGAGTACTCGGCAATGCACCTTATACTTAGGGTTTATAAATATTAAAACTTTTTCCTCTAACAAATCTTTTTAATGTGGGTTTGATGTCAATGTGGGCTTGAATATGGATCTATGTGTTAAATATGAATCATTTTCTTTTGACTCGATGTAAATTGACATCCTTTTTGAATATTGCAAGTTTGAATTTGTTAAGTTTGAGAATATTACGACTAAGAAATTTACTTTAGATGAGACTCATGCACACTTTTGATATTAAGAGACTTATAGATTTTCAACCCACTACTTTGCCTAGACAGTTTGTTCATGATGATAATCACATCTCTAGACCGATGACCACTTTACTGACTCATATTAAGTACATTTATCTGATATCTAATTGGACCAAAGTATTTGACTGGTTGAAGCGGACCCTTACTTATGCTTCATTGGCTTGGTGGATTTGTTCTTTACAGCTCCAACTCTATACTTTTTATTGTTTCTATGTTATGGAAACTTGGTCTTTCGTGTTTGATAAGCCATTTCGTGCGCTAATGAGTTTTGATTTGAGTAGCAATGTTCGTTTTAATATGGAGTGGTTGATGCTCCATGAACCTCTAATTGAACATATTTCAAGATACTATAGCTTACGTGTAATTCTACACCTGACCTGGTATAATCGTTCCTCTTTATTTCTCTTTTTATTTTATTTTTTATATATATATTTGTTGCTTTGTTTTATTTTTGTTATTTTCTTTTTGAGTTTCGAGTCTTATCATTTTCCTTTCTTTTTGAGTCATGTTTTCTTTTGTATATATATTCTTATTTTGGGTTTTTATGTTTCTTTTCACTCCCAATGAGAACATTATGAGATTTGGGTGTGGGGATGGGGAACCTTTGAAAAAAAAAACACCTAAAACACTGCAAAAAATTGAAAAAACTTGAAAATTTTGAGAACTTAAAAAGATTTTTGTTTTTGTTTTGGGGAATTTATGTGCTATTTCTTATTTGCTATGTTCTCTTGTATCCTTAGTATTAGGTTGTGTATAGATGTATTATGCATTGATAGAATCTAGTCCTTAAGTCCGATGTTCATATACGATCTGAACCCTTAGCATTATTCAAAAACAAGCTTGACTCTGGTAGATGAACCCGTGAGCTTTTGAGCCTTAAAGACTAATTCATCATTTTTAGTCTCATATTTTTCTTTCATGCGTATCTCTTCCATGATTACATCTTTAGAACTTGCTTTGATTCTCTTTGAAATCACATTTAGCATATGCATTATGATAATAAGACAAAGGCATGATTTGTTTTTCTGAGCTACATAGCCAGATTGCCATCCTTGTTTAGCATGTTCTACCTTTTGCTAGCCCTTTTGAGCCTTGACCTTTTTGTTGTGAACCCTTCAATTTAGCACTCGGCCTAAACTCATTTCCTACTTCCAAGCCAAGGCTAGTAGGGAAATACTTCAGCATTTAGGGGTAACCTTTTGGTATTTTATGGAATTAGTGGTTGATTTTGGTTATATTTGGGGACCTAGCATTGAAACCATTTGGAAATTGAGTTGTGTTATTCTTATACATGCCATTCATTCATTTTCTTCCTTAAAAAAAAGAGAGAGAGAGAAAATGAAAAAAAAAGCAAGAAAAATGAAAAAAAGGAAAACCATTGAAAAAAATGACAAAAAAAAAGTGAAAAATCTCAAAAATTCAAAAAAAAAATAGCCATGAATAAGAGTGTTTGCCATGGATGTATCTTTATATACTCATTTCCAATGGTTAATTTTAATTGGGGTGTATCTTATTGTGTGTTTTGGGAGGGTGTGCTCATTGTAATCGTTGTAAGTGATGGTTGCTCATTAGCTTAGGTTTTAGCTCCTCATTTCCCAAATCAAGCATCCCTCTCTTACTCTTCACTTTGGCCCCATCACAACCCTTGGAAATTCCTCTCGATTATTATTTTGCATTTTGGATTTTGGTGGTGCAGAATTGAGAATCTGATCAAGCTTATAGTAGTTTGTATGATTGGAGGAGGATTGAGTGAACCTTGTTATATTTTAAACACATCAGTGGAAGTGTTCCACATTTCCCTTAAAGTGAGGTTCCACTAGTCATCCTTGTATATAATTTCTAAGTGGGGTGAAAGATTGCGTGTAGATGTCCTGGGTGGGATTAGGGTTTGTTGATGTGTACATTGCGTTTGTATGTGATCTAGTTCTTTGGTTACTTGAGTGATATGGTTGGTTAGAATATGTCTTTCCCGGGTGTTGTAAATATATGTTTTTGAAAAAAAAAATAATTTTTGATTTTCTGTTTTTGGTTTTCTTTTATATATTTTGTGGGTATGTCTTCTACAAATCCCCATGAGACCTTACTCCTCCACTAAAGGTAACTTAGGGGTTTAAAGGGTTTTTTGCACACCCTAAGTGCAATCATGATTCCTCGAAACTGCGTTAGAATTTTATTTTTCTTTTTCTAGGATTTTTAGTTTTGTTTTACCCGAGGACGAGCAAAGTTTAGGAGTGTGGGTATTTATTCAACCTTAAATTATGTTTTTTTTTCCCGTTATTATCTATTATTTGCTCCAAAATAAATTATTAAATTTGAATTCTAATGTACTTTTGTTTATTTTATAGGAATTAAAAAATTTGGAAAAATAAATGCTTTGCTCAAGAATTGGATCAAGAAAAGATGACAGAAAGAAAAGCAAATGACTGCAATAAAGCAGCGCGGCCCAGTCACAGCAGGCCCAATCGCTCTCTCCGTCTTCTCTCTCTTTCCCAATCAGTCTTTTCTCTTGTGCTAGGCCAGGCCTAAAACCGGGCTTATATGCTGAAACCCAGACCTCCCTCTCCTTCTCTTCTTTCTCCTCTGGGGTGTGGGCTTGGGCTTCAGTTCTCCAGTGGCCCATTTCTCCTCCAGCCTGCCTCTACTTAATGTTCACGTGCTGGGCACGTGTGCAGCATCCACCTCCACCCCTTCACTTCTTCTTCATCTTTCCTTGCGTGAACTAGATCGGAAAAGAGGGCCTTTTCACTTTCCTTTATAATCGATGCTCTCTTTCTTCGCTTCCCTCTCATTCCATCATTACTCACCATCATCAATGAGACAGTTTCAAGGATTCGAAGGGGCATTCTTCGGGGCCTCCAAAGAGGGGTCGAAAAGCAAACAGAGAAGAGCAGCAGTTTTTCGTTCATATATTTTTTGTTTATTCACTCTCACAGTTTTAAGTTTTCAGATTAAGTTTCAATTCATAGTTGGTGTAGCTGAACTTTGGGTTTATTTACTTGATTGGAAATCAAAAGCTTGATTCAGAATTTTTAGTTCTAAGTTGCTTCCTTCTACTCTGCAACAATGCAGAATCATGGAAAGCTTTGGTTGGTTAATTGCGATGAAGTGTTAGTAGGTAGTATTCATTTGGAATTGCATTCTCTTTCTTACTTTGGAATGCATTTTTGGTAGTCTAATTTAGTATTTTGATTTAGAAATTTTAGCAATCTAATTATTTTGGTAATTAGATTGGAATGCTACTAGTTTTAATTTAGATTAGAAAATTTTTGATAATCTAATTTCACAATCATTCCTGAGGACAACAACTGTGATTTCTACAACGATAAACCATATGCGTGCGGAAAATGCACAACACCAAGGTAGGGGAATCCTATATATCCCTTTGTTTTGTGCCTCTTATGAATACTTGTTCATGTGTTAAGCCAAAAATCACACATTGTTTTAGTAATTATTTTGATTATATTATATATTATATTTCATCTAATTTACTTTAATCTATATATTTTTCAGGTTTAGCATTACTAAAGTAAAAAGGAGAACACAAGTCGTTAAGGCTCAGGTTTTACACACTTGGTTATAAAGACGGTCCAAAAATAATAATTATGGAAGATATTGTTTTCATAATTATTTAATTTGGCTAGGGTTTCAAGAATGTGAGGAGAGTTAGAAACCTTGAAGGAGAAGAAGCCTAAAGAAAAAAAAGGAGAAGAAAACGCTAAAACCCACGGCTTCCCCTTCATATAAAAAATCACGGCTGCCTTACCCATCATGATCCTCGCGCTCATGTCCCGCCTCCTCTTCAATCATCCTCACCATCTTCGTTCTCCTCATCCTCCACGGCACCTTAAACTCCCCTCATCTTCACCATCATCATCATCATCAAATCTCATCATAAAAACTCATCATCTCCTTGATCATCAACCCATCACACTTTTCGACCCTCGGCTCCTTCACACGCAACAGCCACGCACAATCTCCTCAAGCAAGTGTAGTGTTTTTTTTGTTTATTTTATTTTATTTTAGATTATTTTACTTTGTTTAGTTAATTATTAAACATGATTTATTTGGGTGAATTTTGTGATGTTAATTTTAATATGAGTGAGTAGTTTTTTTTTTTTGCTTAGTATAATCTTCTTAAAGCCATGTTAGATTTACTATTTTGAAATAAGTCTTATCCTTTATTGCCTAGTTGATTCATATTCATGATTCTATAGCGATTAGCATTTATCATTTATGCTATTCGTATTAAATTAATTAGAATGCATGCTAGTAAGTTTAATACAATTTCGATTGATAGTTTAGAAGACTATAATACGTAAAAGTTATAGTTTTTTATGCTTAAGTATCACTCTAATTAATCATGGATGGTTCAAACCCATCTCTTTTAATTAGGTAATTGCTTTAGATCTTTGTTAAATCGATTTGTTGGTAAATTGGTTATAAAGTGTTAAATGATATTTTTCTAATTCTTCATGCTCTATTTTGATTAAATTTTTCCGCTTGTGTAAAGATTATCAAACTAGTAGGGTTTACATTAGGGATGGACCTAATTAAACTAGAATCTAAGGAAAAATGGGGAAAAACCGCTGGTGGATAGCTTCTACAGTTTAATTATGAATGAAATTAACTTGTGTGTTAATAATAAATATTAATTTGCATGGAGGATTGAGATTATACTAAGTATCCTTCATAAATTTGACAACGTTTGATCATTATTTATTGATTAGAGTTAATTTGATTAGTTTGATAATTTTTGTTCTATTTTTATTAGCTTCAATATAATTTCAATCGACCCCCCCAAAATTATAGTCTTGTAGAGTGTATAGGTAATTTTAGATAGTTTACATTTTGATTTTTGGAGTAGTTATAATTTTAGATTGATTTATATTCAGTTTTAGTATTTAATTACCAGTTTGTTAGAAATTAGACTAAAAATAGTTATTTTTGTTAGTTTTCAATTTGTATCAGTTCCTAGGGTTTATATAGTGTTCTAGTCTGCCCATATTTAATTTCATAATTTTTGGAAGTTATTTGATAATTTTTCAGAATTATTTTGAGAAATTGATAAGTGCAGGTTTTTATGTTATTAATTCTGAAAATTTCGATTTTTAATTTTAATTTACTATTATTAGGTATTGTTAAGTCTATAAAATTGTGTCCTAGAATTAGGGTAATTTTCTTGATTATTTTCGTATTTATATTTATGCAGATTATTTTATTTCTAATTTCTGATTTAATATTCTGCATTGATATTCTGTGGTAATTTTCTGATTTGATTTTTCTGAATTTATTTGGATACAATTGAGGATTTATAAACTTATATACCTGAATAATAATATTTTAGTTACTGTTTGACATTTTTAATATTTATTTTCTGATTATCATTTGCTGGTATTGATTTTTAATTAGAATTTCAGTAACTATTCTAATTTTCTTTTTCTAGATTATTTAGGAAAACTTTTTACTGTTTTATTTCTAGAATATAGTCCAAAATATTTAGGAACATCATTTGGTGTTTTTCCAGATTTTTATTCATTAGATTTTAATTATTTTCAAATTATTTAGATTAGACTTAGTAAATTAGATTAGTAAAATCATTTAGGATTAAGCTAGCCTTTTACAACAATCTTTCCTCGTAGATCGATCCCTACTTTTCTATGCTATAAAAAGTATTTAATGACCAAAGTAGTGGTTAAATTTGTAGCTCTCGATAGGCTTAACACCATGCTTTTGAACAATTCCAATTTCATCTAAGGTGTAAATGATGATTTCATGCTCTTTTGTAAGGATGAAGAGAGATCTATCCATTACCTTTAAAATGCCTTTCAAAGGTTTTCATCTACCTCAAGTTTGCGGTCAACTGAGGTCAAATCTCACATTTATATTAGGGTTGGACTATTGAAAGATAGAACATGATTATTGGATTTCCAGGGTTTGTGGAAGGTACACTACCTCTCATAAATTTTGGGAGTACTAATAGCACTTTCAAGGCTGAGCTACCATTTGCTGGATTTAAATTAACAAGTTCAATTGCAAGATTAGAGGTCAATAGAGTTGGAATCCCCGTCACCCTCCTAGAATTATGCTTATGAACTTAGAAATGATAGGATTATCTCATTTTCGTGAGCTATCTTCATTATTCCCGTAGAAGGTCTTAAGAAAGTAGAATAGGTCTACTG
>NCQV01099002.1:2236-12855 GCA_002740545.1 Lophocereus schottii
TACCTGAACTGTTAAATATGAAAAACTTTGGGCACACGCTTGAATTTTAGTGGTAAATGTAATCCATTAACCACTAGGTTGAACTTTTCAATGATTCATAGGACCCAATGCATCTAGGACTCAATTTTCTACTAACATAACCTCCTAAAACATTGTGATTAGAGAGATCTTTAAGAATATTCTATTTCCCATCTAAAGCTTTAGTGGTCTTCTCCTTCTATTTGCATAACTCTTCTGTCAGCTTTGAGTAGCTTTGATGTGTTCTCAACTCTTTCTTTCCTTCTCAATGGTCTCCCGTATAATTCGGGACCTATACTTAACATATCATCTAAACCCGTTCAATACTTTTAGCCATTGTGTGGGCTCCTGCTTTTATTACCTCAATTATTGTTGTTAATTGCATTACTTCCTACTGAGGAAGATATCATTGACTATATACTGGGATTGATGTCATTCTATAACATGAGCCTATAGTTCTTTTGGGTTAGCATTGAAGGATCTTTGAATTCTACCTTACAGCCCTAACTGGGTTATTTACAAAACCTTCTCTCAATAGACTAATCAAAGGTTCATTCTAGGCTTAATTTGACTTTAAAGATGAGCATGCCACAGGATAAGAATGGTGAAAATGAAAATTAATTGAGTAATTATTCAAAAATGAAATAACAAACAGGTTAGAAATGATTGATAAAGGAGGGGTTGCAAATAGGATGGCTAGAATAAAGGTAGATATGAGTTTCACGAAAATTTAAGGATAGAGGACTTCAAAAATCATGTTGTGTATGTATAGATCTTAGGAGAAAGCAACAGATTATCGAAACCCGTTAAGCTATATTAATGGCTGAGATGAGTGTTCTAAACTATCTTATGGGGTATTTGGTAATAACAAGTTTTTTGGAAAAAAAGAGCTGTTTTGGGGTATTTTAATTTTTTTTAACCAAGTTAAACAGCTAAATCGGTGTTTGGTGGATGACTGTTTGAAATAGCTGCTTGGCCTCAAACAGCTCTTTTTGAAAAGGTCATTGCCATTAGCCTTTTCAAAAGAGCTTTTTGCCAAACAGCTCTTTTTGAAAAGGTCATTTCCATTAGCCTTTTCAAAAGAGCTTTTTGTAGAAATGAAACATCTGCCCAAAACTTTAATTATATGCCATTACATTATATTTATAGAATATTATTTTATAAAACAGAAAGAGTATACAGTATTATGAAGTGTTCCTTAGTAGCATTCAAATCCAGTTAGATCTTGAGCATTAACAAGAATCGAGATAGTTTCTTTATTTTTTTTTTGAAGTAAAAACAATCTATTAATGTTGCATTGTCTCTTCTATTTTTTTTTTCCCCTTAACTAAGTAGTATACGTTTTTGTGCAAATTTTCTAATTGTGCTAGTGTATTATATCATGCTTATCTGGTTCTCTCACCAAGCACCTTTATGAATGTCTAATATTTTGATATTTATACTTTACATTATTCAATCTCCCTTCCGATTGCCTCGACGATGAGCTTTGGATCGATGCTAAACACTAACATTGGATACCATGTTTTGTATGAATTGAATTTAATGAAGCTAAAGCCATTATAAACCAAAAAGATTTTAAAAAAACAAAATAATGTTATAAAACATTAGCATCATTTACATAGGAAAAAATGAAAAGAAATAAGATAGACGATGAATACAAGTTATATAGAATTTAATAAGAAAGTAAAGTTTTATCAATGAAGTCTTTCTTCTATTATTTTTTTTTTTTTGCGTGATCACAAATGAGTTAATTTATACCTATGATAGCAATTTAATTCTTTTTAAAAACAAATTGACTAATAAAAAAATAAATATGTTCTATTAAGAAGTAATTAGAGATAAGGATATAAATGAAATTTTATTAAACATTTTTATCAAAAACAACTAACTTTACTAAACAGTTTTTCTATAAACAGCTAATTCAAATAGTTAATTTAAACAGCTAATAGCTAATAGTTAATACAAACAACTAATAGCTATTTGCCAAACAGGGCCTTAATTAGGAGGGCAGTTAGAAGGTTAAATTCCATATCAAATTATTATGTTCATAAGATATGAAAAAGATTAAAGTGTCAAGCGCCGAAGGTAAATTGGGATTATTAAGCCTTACCTAAAGTATAAGGTGGACTTTTCATGGAATCTACACAGTAGGTGTGATTAAATGTCAAAATCATAGATATAGTTATAACATTATAGGGAATGCAATGATTATAATAATTAATGCAAGGTAGTCAATAACAACCTAAAATAGGTTTGGAAGAAAGACTCAAATCATTTCAGAAGAGTAAAGTAGTTCAGCTACTTTGGTGTAGTAGTTGAATTCAATGGAATAGCTACATGCAATATGACAAGGGTAATAACCAGATATGGATGAGCAAGGTGTAAAACATCCCAGAGTTATCATAGAACAAGTTCAGATGAGCATGTCCTGACTCACATGAAGCAAACTCAGTTAAAGCAATAAAATTGAATAGAGAAGGTTGAGTTCATTTACAAGGAGTGGGATTCAAAGGAAAAAGAATCATGGGGTTACAACAATTAACATTCACATGCAGTAGTAGGAGCTGAATTACATCTTTGTTTTAAAACCAGCTATATGGGCTTACTACCATGAATAAGTAGGATGTAAAATGTATTTATAAATATGCTTTCAATGGTATATTGAAGAAGAAGATAATAGTCAAAGTACCAAAACGTTCACAATATTGTACTCCATATTTAGCAACAAGCTTCAAAGATATAGTGAGTTATACTAGAAAGAAGGCACGAGTACTCTGGAACATCCACAAAACTCCAGAGGTTTGGAATGAGAAATGAAAATTACTTAACATTGGAAGGAAGTAAATTTATAGATAAGACAAATTGAACAAATGCGAGAGGTGCTAGAAGAAAGAGCATTAACACAAAAGTCAGTTGAATTGATAGGGTTTGGGTTTCAATTAAGATCTTTTAAGCATAGGTGTAGAATTAAGAAGAAATGTAGAGCAAAGAGATGATATTAGTCAGCAACCCAAAATGATTAAGGGAGGAGTATTTTGATGACTAAAAATAATGATAATACCATTGATATAGGATTTTAAGGAAAAGAACAAATGGAAAATTTAGGTGTGAAAGGAAACAGCACTATGAAACTGATAGAATGGGAGTGACTGCAAGCGTATATAATGTAACAAAAAAATGGAGGCAATAAGGGCCAATTAGTTCCAAACGTTCATTAAACAGGAGCAAGAACAACAACAACAACAACAACAACTCCCAGTGTGGGTCCCGCTTTCACGGGGTCTGAGGAGATCCAGCTGTAGGCAACCTTACCCCTACCGGTATTTCTACCCGTAGAGAGGTTGATTCCTTAAGACCCACAAAACAAATTTTCTTTGAAAAAGGTTTAAAGAGAACCAAAACCAGGGAGGTGAAAAAAGAGTCGAAGAGCACAAATAAACAAGGAGTATAGACATACCTCAAACAGGAGCAAGAACACTTGATATAAATTTGAAAACTAGACTAATGGGGAAATAGATTATTTAAAGGGGTGACCAAATGTTTAAAGGCCATCGAATTTACATGAATTGGCTGAAACTTATGGAAACTAGTGCTGAGTGGGTTAAAACTCACAAAAGGCCCTTCTGCCATGTGAGATTGTTAAGTTTTTATATTAATTGGGCTTTCAACAATGAGTCATGTACATAAGCTCAAATGAGGTTCCATCCCAAAATCAAATGGAAATGGATGGAGTAACTCACAAGCTTATATACATGCTCAAGCCCTTTAGCTTTATCAATGTGGGACAACATTCACTATCATATTTTTTGAATTTTATCAATGTGGGATAATACCTACTTTCATACTCCAACACGCCCCCTCACGTGTGGGCTACCAACAAGGCCCAATACGGGGATGGTGGCAAATCAAGATCGAGCAAGCCGCTTTGTATATTAATTGGGCTTTCAACAACGGGTCATGCACATAAGCTCAAATGAGGTTCCATCATAAAACCAATTGGCAATGGGTGGAGTAACTTACAAGCTTATATACATGCTCAAACTCTTTAACTTCATCAATGTGCAACAACATCTACTATCATATTCCTTGAATTTTATCAATGTGGGACAATACCCACTTTCATACTCCACCAAACATTAATCTCACCAATTATAATTATGTACTTAGATTTGCAACAAAGTAAACAGCAGGAAAGTTCACATCATATATCTTCAATTTTGGTTCAGCAAAACTCGAGATCAAAGACACTCACAGCAAAGTAAGCACTGGGGGGACAAGGGTTGAATATCCAACGTAAGCATCAGTTAGAAATTAAAGCTCTACAATATTAGTGATACTCTACAACAGCAGTTAGAAGTCACCTGGAGAAATATTACTGAGTTCTTACATCGCCATGCCATCATACTTTTATTTTTAATCATTTTTATTGCTATACTTTCTTTTTTGTCATTTGTGCCATTGTAAAATGCATTTCAATGACAAATGCCATCGGAGCCCCATTGATCGATGCTAGCAGGTAAATGCTGATTTTGTTAGTTTTCTTTTCCTTTTAACTGCTATTAGCAGGTAAAACACATGGCCTTCCTTTTACTATCACCCACCTCTTTGTCTACTTTACATGGGCATTCCTATGCTTATTAGAGCTCTATCTCTCTTCCCCTTATGTCTTATTTCTAGTCACAATTACATTGTTCTCTCACTTCCTGCTAAGAAAAATAACACTCCGCAGAAGGACTTACTTTGTATCTGTCGTGCAAATAACCTTTAGATTCACACCTTTGAAATAAGTTCAACAAATCTTACTATCATCTAGGTATCCAGAGCAGAGGAACATGAACCAAATATTAAAACAAAGTACAAGGAAAAAACACAACAAAGATAGGAGAAGAGAAAGTTGTAGGCATCTTAACGCAAAAGCTCAAACTTATCCACCATTTTTTTGCTTACTCTAATAATGGAGTCAGCAGAACAATAAAACACCTAAGCACAAAGAAGATGAAGAAGAAGGGGGGGATGAACAATGAACAAAACCCTATAATAAAACAATCAAAAATAATAAAGAAATTACAGAAGAAGAAAACTATAGCAACAGCACCCATGAAATCAATTTTTGATAACAAAGAAGTAAAATACCTAAATTAGCAACACTTAATAATGATGAACAGCAAGAAGAGAGAAAGAAATTCAGGTTTGCCCAAAAATCTATCCAAAAAAACCAGATCTAATATATTTCCTCTGTATACACGATCCGAAAACCAGCATGGCAATTTAAGAACTCTCTAAAAATCACACAAGAAAAACATATGTTCTCTCTACATACACGATCCAAATAATTAATGAAACAGATGTGGCAAATGCATAAGCATGTAGACCAGGCATTCACACTGAAGAGTCTTCTCAACTTATGTTGCAAAGGCATTTACAGATGTCCTTTATCACAATTTGTAAAGCATGATAAAATTGAACCACCTCAATAATGTCACAGACTACAACGCAGGAAATGGCATCTCAGTTGAAAAAACTGTCACCCAAACCCGAAATATCATCTCAGTTGAATAAACAATATCTAGATCCAAAACCCATGAACTTCCATGCTAATAAACCTCAAAAAAGGATGATTTTAGCAAATAGCAGTACAAACAATTCATGAATAAAACATCAACTTACCTCAATCAGGTGCTCTTGAGGAGAAGTTATAGATGGTTGAGATGAGAAAGAGGAATTATATATCACTTCCAACTCCTCAATTGCTGCCACGAGTAGTTTCTGGATTCTAACCTAATTATATGCTGCTTCCAACTCTGTACTTGCATGCCAAAATTTAACATATTTTGTATCCTTTTTTAAAAAAAATAAAATTGGAAAATTATTCATTATTTTTATCTTTTATTTACGAAATTCTATTTTCAATTGTTTTTATGGAAATAAATTTGTATTTTTAAAATTTGGGCTATCGACATACCTCCAAGCTGTATTTGCCGCATGCTTCTGTTTTCTAGCAGGGCACTGTCTTCATTTGGGAGGTGAGAGACGTCTGAGTCAAATTTACAAATCTAAAATGATGGATCCAAAATAACTGGGCTGCCTTTTGTGATGTGTGTTGGAATAAGAGAATTGAGGGAGAAACGCCGCTGTTTCACTAGTGCAAAAATGAGGCCGTCACGCCCATCACTGAAGGCTACCGATCGCTCGTCGGCCCGATTGCCTGACCCTCCAAGAATTGACTTCAATTGGTGTCTGTAGTCTAGAGAGAGATATACATACTATGTGTAGAGGAGGATAGAGAGAAGGGTTAGTATTTCATCTCCGGAAATAAAAATTAACGAAGGAAAAAAACCCGATAGAGATATACTCTGTTTTTGTGGCAGTTTGAGTTTGGTGGGTCGGTTTCTTTTTCTTAAAGAAGTTGTTGTTGCTACTGATGATTAGAACATCATGGCTGGGGACCGTGGCGGATCTAGACATTTGAAGTAGTGGTGTCCCCCTATTAACATTCATCGTCGTCTTTGCTATAAAAACAAAGTTTAAACAGTACACAAAATATATAATAGTCTCCTCCCTTTTAAAGTGGTTTCCTTTTCAAGCATCGTAAAATGAAATTGGATCAATCTATGTTAAACTTAAAAAAAAAAGTGGAAAACAAGAGACAGAGCACATCACCAAGCTCATAACCAATTAATGCATTGAGTAGAACCATTAAGCACGCAATCTCACAATTGCGATTAAGCAATGAGACAAATAGCTCGTGACCATTAAATTAAGCAACCAACTACGAAAATTCCATCTCCATATCATACGAGAACCAAGCAAACAAAACAATTACGAGAATGAATTTAAACTACTACCTATAAGTAACAAATCAACAGTTAAGCAAATTTGAACCACTACCTCTAAACAATTCAAGAAACTAAGCTAAAAAAACAATTGCTATGAAATGAGCTTGAATATATTACCATTAAAATTCCACACCAGAGGGTAAAACCACTGAAGCACAAAAAAGAACAACACAAAAAGGAACTCTCTCTAGGATTGACATCTACACCCTTTTTGGGTGCTCGATATTCGTATGAGAGCATGCTTGACTCCAGGCAACACCAATAAGCAAAAGCATCAACAAACTTATATATCCCTTTTTCTTTTCTTTTTTATGTGTGTGTTCTTTGCGGGGGGGAGATAGAGGACAAGAGGATCACCTGAATTACATCTTTGCCACTGATAATGTGAACAGTCGGGTTGGGTTTGACATGGATTGAATGGTCATTAGGTTTTTGCTTGACAATCTAAAAATAATTCACCTATCTATGTGCACGCATTGTATTTTGATGGAAGATGACCATAAGCCCTCAATTGAGCACCAAAGAACGTAGTTGAGAAGGAAATTTTGAAATTACTTGAAGCCAACGTTGTCTACCCTATCTCCGATAGCAAGTGTGTAAGCCCAGTCCATGTAGTACCTAAGGGGGACTGACGGTCATAAAAAATGAAAACAATGAGCTAATTCCTAGTAGGACTATCACAAGATGGTGTATATGTATTGACTATCGAGAATTGAATTAGGCCACCCGAAAGGACACTTTTCCCCTTCCCTTTATAGATCAAATGCTTAAAAGGTTTGCCACAACTTCATACTTTGGTTACTTAGATGTGTATAAGGGTTTCTTTCAAATCCCTATTCATCCTAGTAACCAAGAAAAGACTATCTTTACTTGTCCCTAAGGTACATTTGCTTATAGGAGAATGACATTTGGGCTATGTAATGCCCCCACTACTTTCTAATATTGTATGATGGCTATTTTCTTTGATTTTATTGAGAACATTATGGAAGTCTTTATAAATGATTTTTGGGTGTATGGTACAATGCTTGACCATTGCTTGAATAATTTGGCCAAGGTCTTGCAAAGATGTGAAGATACAAATTTGGTCTTGAATTGGGAAAAGTGTCAATTTATAGTACAAGAGGGGGTTGTCTTAGGTCATATTGTCTCTAATAAGGGCATTAATGTTGACAAAGCAAAGGTGGAGGTGATTGAAAAATTACCCCCACTAACTTCTGTAAAGGGTGTGAGGAGTTTTCTTAGACATGTCAATTTTTACCGGCGGTTCATAAAAAAATTTTGAAAAATTGCAAAACCACTCACCCATTTGCTTATCAAGGATGTTCCTTTTTGATTTTAATGAAGAATTCTTGAGTGCTTTTCTCAAGTTAAAAGAGGCATTGATTACAACTCCAGTGATGCAAACCCCGAATTGGGGGCTTCCTATTGAGGTGATGTGTGATGTGAGAGATTACACAGTGGGGGCAGTTCTTGTCCAAAGGAAGGACAACAAGTCGTATGCTATTTACTATGCAAGCCAAACTCTTGATGAGTCTCAAATCAATTATGCCACGAGGAGAAGGAGTTCCTAGCGGTTGTATTTACCTTAGAAAAACTCTAGTCTTACTTGATAAACTCCAAAGTTATTGTTTTCACTAATCATGCCACTCTGTAGCACCTAATGAAGAAGACCGACTCAAAACCCCGCCTCATCCGATGGGTTCTTCTCTTCCAAGAGTTTGATTTAGAGATCAAAGATAAGTCGGGAATGGAGAATATGGTGGTGGATCACTTATCCCACCTAGGCCCCGAGGTCACTTCCAGTGAAGAGCTATCAATTGATGATTCCTTTTCGAGTGATTAACTACATGCCATTTCTCCCATGGCCACCCTATGGTATGCTAATTTGGTGAATTTTAAGTTGTGTGGGTTGCTGTCTCGTGGGTTATCTTATCAACAGAGGAAGAAATTCCCTTCTGATGCCAAATATTATGTGTGGGAAGAACCTTTCCTCTACAAACTGTGTGGCGATGGGATATACAGAAGATGCTTGCTAGAGGCTGAAGTTCCTAATGTCCTACACCATTTTCATGCTTCGACTTATGGTGGACACTTTGGCCCAGACAATACTATTGCAAAGATACTCTAAGTAGGTTTTTATTGGCCTACTCTCTTTAAAGATACAAGGCAATTTGTTATGACTTGTGATAGATGCCAAAGAACAGGGAACATTTCCCAGCAACATGAGGTGCCTTAAAGTGACAATCTTGAGATAGAGTTGTTTGATGTAAGGAGAATTGACTTCATACGACCCTTTCCTCCTTCTCATAACAATCATTATATCCTCATCGCAGTTGACTACGTTTCTAAGTGGGTGAAAGCCAATGCCACCCCAACCAACGATTCCAAAGTTGTGATAAAGTTCCTCCGAAAAAGTATTGTTACTAGATTTGGCACACCGAGAGCTCTTTTAAGTGATAATGGGATTCACTCACTGTTGCAACAAACCACTTGAGTTGCTTTTGAAGAATAATTAGGTCTTTTATAAAGTTGTTGCACCCTATCATCCCTAGACAAGTGGCCAAGTTGAGTTATCCAACCGGGAATTGAAGAGTATTTTGAAAAAATGGTGGATAGATCCTAAAAAGATTAGTCTTTAAAATTTGGCGATGCTCTTCGGGCCTACTGAACCGGTTATAAGACTCCTTTAGGAACTACCCCATACTGCTTAGTATTTAGGAAGTCTTTTCATTTGCCGGTCGAGTTGGAACACAAAGCCTGTTGGGCGATTAAGATGCTCAATTTTGATATCAAGGTGGCCAGTGAGAAGTGGGCTTTGCAATTATGTGAACTTGATGAGCTAGATTAGAGACTTATGAGAGCTCCCACATTTACAAGGAAAGGACCATGAAAGGGCATGATAAGCACCTTTTGAAGAAGAGATTTAAGGAAGGTGACATGGCCCTTTTGTTCAATTCTATGGTGAAATTATTTTCGAGTAAGTTGAGATCCCAGTGGTCGGGACCTTTTCACATCATCAAGGTTCATCCTAATGGTGCAATAGATGTATGGAGTGAATCCACTGTTGCATTCAAGGTAGATGGACAGCAGCTCAAGGCTTATCTAATAGGCAACCCCATTGATAAAGTTGTGGCCCATATTATTACCGATCTAGACCACACATAGAAGCATGGTCAAGCTCTTAACCTTAAAAGAGAACTTCTTGGGAGGAAACCCAAGCCCCTTTTATAGATTTGATTCTCCTTTTAGGTAGTTTTCCATTAAAAAAAAAGTGAAAATAAATAAAGAAAAAGAGAGAAGAAGAGATAAAAAAGAAGAGAGAGAGGGGAAAAAAGGAAGAAGAAAACACAAGAAAAATAAAGGAAGCAAAAATGATGGGCACCATGATCCGCATTACTTAAGTATGGCCCACTAAGCAAAACAAAAAAACTAGGTGTCCAGCAGACACCATGGTACAACCGTGGTGGTTTGCTGCGGGCAGCGGTCAAGGGCTTTGATCGCGGTCCCCCTTCCTTTCCCCCATAATTCTTCAACCTTGGGTCTTTCTCTCTCCACCTCCCTCTTTTTCGCTCTAAAACTCAATTATTACACTTTCAATTTCTCCCTTATTTCTTCCCATTTTCACTCAAAATCATTCCTTTTCACTTAATCTTTCTCTTTCTCCTACAAATTTCATCCTTTTCACCATTTTCTTCCCTAAGTTCACCTCATCTTTACCCATCCCCCATAACCATCTCTTTCTCTCTCTAATTCTTCCTTATTTTT
>NCQV01099029.1:0-10601 GCA_002740545.1 Lophocereus schottii
GTTTTGGATAATTACCTCATCACATCATAATTAATGCGAGCTTATTCACTTGTCACATCATTATTAATGCGAGCTTATCTACTTATCTCATCATCATTAATGTGAGCTTATTCACTTGTCACATCATCAATTATCCCCAAGGTTCGATTCTATAAATTGCAGGACTAGTCCCTAAGCTCGCCACTCGAGTCATATTTGGGAATCTACTTAATGTAGTACCCGATAATAATCCTTAATAACAGTAAAATAAGAATAAGATTCCTCTCAATAAAAACAGTACTTCAACAGACCATCGATATTATTTTAATCTATCAAAAATACTATTTTATAACGGTATAAAATAGCGTAAATACCTTAATGAAAGGGATAAAAATCTCGGGCGTTACAATAAGGAAACAACCAAAGGCTCATATGGGTTATAGAGTGTTTCAAAAGACTTTTCTAGTCAAAAGTAGTAAAGGACCAACTATCCAAGGACAATTAGGGGCTAGTTATGTAGGGTCTTATGATTCATTGAAAGGTTAGATCTAGTAACTTATTGACTGCACCTACCTGTTGAACTCGGACATGTACTTAGCGTGTTTTATAACTCGTAATAGTGTTAGGGTACTTATTAGAGTATGCAACAGTTTCCAATAGTGGATAAAGTGATGAACTAGTAGTGAGCACCTCCTCACTAGTAACAAAGTTCTTTTATTTTGAAGAGAATATCAATTTTGAACCTAAGTAATTGCGTTCATTGAAGCTAGTGTGTAAGAAGTATCCGAATATACTACTAAAACATGGGATTAAGCAGTTATGCGAAACACAGACATCTTTAATCCCAAAGCTTACTAACTAGGTCTGCCTATATAAGTCAAACACGTGCATAACGTGTTTCTCACCTTATAACTCAGGCAGTACATTTTAGATCCTGACCATACTCTCTTAACTAGACCCATTGTGGTCACTGAAGGTGTTAAATTTGAAGAGCACCCAGTTCAGATAGTAGATCACAAGAATAAGTAGCTAGGCATCAAAGAGATACCTTTAATCAAAGTACATTGGCAAATCATACCTTCTCAGAATCCAGTTAGAGAAACCGAGGATGAGATGCAAGCCAAGTACGCACATCTATTTAAGATAAACTTGCATGTTTTGGCAAAGTTCATAAGTTTCAAGGACGAAACTCTTTAAGGGCGGAAGACTGTAATAGCCCAACCCTAAATCACGTTTATTTATTTAATTAAGACATGTTATTAATTTTTCACATTGATTTATCTCATTTAATCATCCCAGTTGGGCTAATTCAATTTGAACCCTGCTTTGCAATTTGAGTTCATTCACGTGACAATTTCGCTTGAATCAATATTAGTTCCCGATAAATATGATTAAGTGTTAAATTATTTTCATAATGTCACAAAAATTTAATTTTTAAGCGTGCAAAAATATTTGGGCCCAAATTCATTAAGTTTGGCCCAATTTATTTGGACCTGAATTACGGCCCAATTCATTTTGGACTATAATAGCCTAAGCCTAAATTATGTTTATTTATTTAATTACCTCATGTTAATGATTTTCTCAAATTTATTTGTCGCATTTAATAATCCCGGTGAGGAAAATTTATTTGAGCCCTCACTTGATAATTCGGGTTTTATTTATTTATTTAATTATTAATGAAAACTTTGGAAGAATTGATAATAGGCCTTAAGAAGTTTAACCTAAGTAATTTATTCTGTTTTGTAACATTACAAAAATTAAAATTTGAATACGTAAAAATGTTATCGTTACGAAGTGTTTTATTCCCGAATCCAACCTTTTTCGGCCCAATTTGAAGCCCAACATGTTTTCTTTCTTAACCTAACTAATTATCATAATTAAGCTTGACCATGGTTAGCTAAAATCACTTTTCAAGATAAAAACTCTGCCAAGTTGTTAGACAGTCAAAAAAATAAAACCAAAACTCAAACCCATCTTCTCTCTCCTTTTTCTCTCTAACCAGGCCATCCCTGTCCCCCAGCTGATTTTGGTGTTTTTTGGCTAGCTTTGGGCTGCCTCCAACTCCCCTGACACCCTAGTGTCACTAGCTACAATCCTCCATCATCAAAACCAGTAAACATCACCTCCATCTCCACTTTTATCAAGCTTGAAGTGAGTAATCTTAATCTTGATCTTGCTAGTTTTGATTTTTATCTTAGTTTTGATTCTTGTTTTGATGTTTTCGATTGTTGATCGTGATGTTTTGATATGAGATAAGAGTTATTTCGATGTTGATTATGGTGGAGTTGAGTTGGGAGCATGTTAGAGTTAGGGTTATTCATAATCATGTAAGCTTCAAGTGGGAAGTTTGTTTTTTTTAGATTCTTGTATTTGATTTTGTGGTTTTAATCTCCAATAATGTTATCAGAATGTTCTTGCCGAGCTTGGATAAAGTGAAAGTTGCCCAAAAGTTAGGGTTTTATTGATTATGCAAGGGTTTAACCTTCCTTTGATAGCAAGCATGTTATTAGTGTATATTTGATTGAAAAATGATCTTTGATGTACATGATTTTGAAGTGAAATTGAGTGTGATGGCTTTGTATGGTGATAGGAAGGACCAAAGCCTTGTTACATGACTTTAAAGTGTGATTTTGGATGGGGAATTGTGTGGAAGGAAAGGAGAAAGCCTTGACAGTGAAGGCTGAAAAATTTCAGAAAATAGGGCAAGATTTATGCTTAAACTGATAATTATCGACCCATTAAAAAATTATGATTTTTGGTGGATAGATAGTTAAGTATATTATCTTTCAAATGCCTTTTGAATTGTCTTGATGCAAGGTCTGTAGAAAACGTTATGGCCATTTTACGGAAGCTGTGCAGGTTAGACCTATTCTAATCCCATTTTGAGAATCCTGCAGTGGGAATCGTGTTTGGTGTTATGAATGAAAGTGTCGCAAGACTTCTTGGTCTTTTCATATTGGGGTTTTATAGCTCAATTGGAAGTTGGGGGTGAAAGTTATGAATTTTCTAAGGTGGACTGTGAATTGGTAACAATTTTGATTGCACTTTGAAGCTTATTTGGTTTGGAAAACTAAGCTATATGGTGTGTGCTACGAAACTGAAGAAGTGGGGAGATTGATAAGTCAAGATTAGTATTTATTGGTCCAAACCAGTGTGTTTGAACTTATTCTAAACCTACCATTAGTCCAATTGCATTCAAACCTTTGTTATCCATCTCAGAAATATCAAAAATCCGTGATCAGCATCAAAGTCTTTCTTTTATGATCTCAATTATTCTACCTTGATCAGCTTTATGTAAATATTAGTTTACTTTGAGTTAAATTACCGTAATTCATTTAGTTTTTAAATCTTGTTGACAGCACTTATCTTGTATTGAATTATTTGAGTTATGGATGCCTTTTAATGAATTTCTATTACAATTACAAATTATTAAAGTCATCGTTATTTACTAATTATATATATCTATAATTATATTTCTTAAAAAGAAATTGGAGGCTAGTCTATCATTTCCCATTGTGCATAAGTATTATCAAGTGAGATTGCATTTAAAAGACTTTAGTTATGTTCATTGTTTGTATATTTAGAAATCAGCACGTAATTATCAAAATTATAATATTTTAGTAAGTACATCAATGAATCAGTTTAATAAGTGATTTATCACATAATTAGTGACCCCTTCAGTTATCAGTTACAGGGCATAGTTCTTTAGTTACCAGCGTGGCTTTAGGCCAGGTCCCGATCGGCTTGCCAGGTGTATACCTATGCATAGATCATAACAAATTACGAGGAGTTCACTGTCAGATAATAACTAACAATGCAGTTTTACATTCATCTTATTCACTATTTTAACTTAAAATGAATTGCAAAGTGGGCACCCAATCAATTTATACAGTGATCATTTAACAATACATGAATGCATGTACTGAGCTTCAATTCACAATTCGAAATATTTTTATGTTTTGTTTTAGGCAAATGCTCAGTGAATCGCTCTCATACTAGCAAGTCAGCTGAAAAGCATGCTAGTGAGTCAGCTGAAGAGAATAAGTAAGGAAAACTTGGATGAATCAATAATGATATAGACCATACATACTTTGGAGCTGTGTTTTTGTAATCTTCAGTATATGGAAGTGTAAGCTTTGTAGTGAATGGCTTTACTATAGTGTATATACCTTATGTTGGTTAATGAGTATGGTTGAAGTTATGCCTGACCATGTTATCTCTAGTACATTTGCAGCAAGCCTTGTCCTTTTGGCACGGCGGTAACACCTCGATTATTAGGTTTATCAGTTGTAATTGACGAAATTAGAATAATGATTGCAAACTGTGAAACATGCTTAATTAGGGGGCATTACACAAAATATCCATTCTTTTCAAGATTAACTAAGTTTCAAAAGTGTATATTTAAGAAAAATCCACTGAATTTGTATGTCTCCTGATGATCCTCCAAGAGCCCCTGAAAATATAGGTCGGCATATTGACGTACATTTCGCATTGATTGAGTACGAAATGGAAAACCAAACCATTGTTTTATTCAATTAATTGATCCAAACGATCCTGATGGTCGACGACAAGAATGGTTTCCACCGCGATCGATAAGAAGGAGACAATGATCCTATTTTAACAAAACCCATGGTTTTTACAACATTTCATCAAATGTGGGCATTGATTGAATGAGGAAAGATACTAATACATTGTGGAAATGCTACTTTCATTCTATCATAGTGAATTCACCAGGTATATGAAGGTGGAAGGAACTACTTCATAAGATTATTTTGATTGTCTCTTTGATGTTGGAGTTAAAAAGTTCTTATTAGAAAAAGAAAAGAGGAAACTACATAATTTACTTGAAAATTGAGATCCAAAGCATCATAAACTAGAAGAAGATTTTGATAATTATTTTGATAATGATGGACTTGAAGACATAATTGGAAAAAAAAGGCATGCAGAATCCCAATGTGGGTGACTAGTCTTGTCAACGTTTAGTACTTTGAAAAAGTTATTGCACCATTGTATATTATCTTGTTCGAGTGTCATGTTAGAATAATAGTGCTGTCTACTATAGTAATATGAGAGAATTCTATAATACTATGAGCACTATAGTCATGGGGATCATTTATATTCCATCTCCTACATAAAAAAGCAGTTGTGTATTGTAAAGGAATACGGTCATTTGAGCTTATGAAGGGGCAGCCCTGTGTACAAGCATCCCGCGTTCACGCAGGGTCCGAGGAAGGGCTGCACCCCAAAGGGTGAATTATAGGTCACCTTACTTAACCAAAAGAGAAATTGGGTTTCTTTATTTCTTTATGAGCAAGCATCTCTTATAATCTTAGCTGCTGAAATCCCTCATCGATTTTTCCATTATAATATCTCCACTTTTAAACTTTCAATAAAAGAAGTTTTGGTGTAACGAGTGTTATTCAATCAAACCTTACGCCTTAAATAGTATAATTTCTTGATTACAATTTCACTATCCTCAAAAATATGAGAACTTGATTAGTGACTATAGTCTAAGGTAAGAAACAAAACAAATTTGTGTTATACCTGATCTAGGGAGGGAAATGTTGAAATTAGCAATCTTTACAACCTGGAAGTTAGATGAACGTCAAAGTCCAACGCCATTAAATTCATGTAACAATCAAAACTTTTTAATTAAGTTTTACTATTTTAGTAAGCATGGTGGACTATAATTGTAGAAAATATAATATTTATGATATAAGTTGTAGATTGTGATGAATCTAGTAAAATCATTATAGGAGCTAAAAAGACACTAAAATAGTCATATTTCCACAGAGATCTAAGAAAACAATAAAATTAGAATGAGCACCTCATTATGGATCAATTCGTAATTTTAGAAAATTTTGAGTCAAAAAAATCAATATTTGTCACTCAGAAATTATATAAATTATAACCCAAATAATTATACTGCAAGTAATAATTACCCAAACATATGCAGTCTCGAAAATATTCACCTAAAAAAGTGGATCCAAAAAATATTTAATCAAATCTCCCTGGATGCCCCCCCCAAAAAAAAGTTGTTAATCTGAGTGAAGCAATTGGAAGTTTGCGCCTCAATGTACAGGATCTAATCTATTTCCCTTCTCCTGTTGATACACGGTCTGACCTCACAGATTAAAGCACATAATCTCTAATATTTAACCATTTAATAATAAAAGTGATGTTGCATCTTAGTGGGTCATCGCAAGTCTTTCTTTATGTGAACTTTGGCTGAATTGACACACCAAAAGGCAATTTACCTGGCCAGTTATCTAATCTAGTTTAAACAAGTTTTATTATGGTGTGTTTTTGTTTCTTTCATCACTTTCTGCGTTTACGTTATCTAAACTCAACCTCCTTTTTTGACCAGACTAGATTGTGTCCTACCCCTACGTACTACGCGTTTACATGCTAACCTTTCCGTTTGGTACATACCTTACGTATCTTCCACTGATTGATCATATAGTCTAGCATATTCCCTAACTTATGTCGTGCTCTGATTGCTCTACAATTCACTCCCCTGTTGTTGGTGTTTTGGACTTTTGATTATTGGCCCATTTCACTCATACACGCATGCATAAACCCTTATTTATTTTGGGTATATATTATAAAGAAATGACTCAACTAATGTTCAATCTTGTGGATGGAGAAAAAAATTGATAACAGACAATCAATTATTAATAGAGAAAATATGTGATAGGAGTTCTATCCCTTTACAGTCTAAAGTAATAATTTAGACTTAGTAATAGAGGTCCAAAGACAAGAAATATAGCTACCTAGTACTAGGCCCCTTGTAAAAAATAAATCTACTGAGAATAAATCCACTGAATACTCAACCAATTCAACTACAAAGGGCACACATATAAACTAGACTAAGACTCAGTGAACACTTGGATTATAAGGTAATTAACCAAACTCACTAAGGGAGCTTGTCATCCCCAACAAAGGGATATGCATCATTGAACTTGAGCGGCAACACTAAGGAAGCTTGTCCTCCCAAACGAACACTTTGGTTACCTAGTCCATGCAAACATCCTTCGATTTGAAGTCAGAGGTAAAAAAAAAGTTGCTTTTTATGCTTTGCACCACAAACATAGACAATGTTGCAATTCCTATAAAAAAAAGAACTATGAGATTCCTATAAAAAAAGGATTTGCTATCATATCAAAGAAACGTAGTTAATTGGTACTTCAATTGATAGTCAGGCTCAAACTTTCAATTTATATTAGAATATACTCTGATAGGACATAGTATTTTGTATTGAAATCTTATTAGTTTACGACATAAACATAGGTTAAGAAGAGCCAAAATATGGTATTTAATTTTTGTTATAAATTAGTAAGTTAGCCTATCCACCAGACCCGCTTCTATAGGACGTAAATTCAGCGGTTGGGCTTATATGAAACTCAACTCTCATACCACCAAAGTAATGCTAACTTGCTATATGGCCTTTGATACTTGAATCTTCGTGCACGATATAAACTGACTTAATGGATGAAACCACCGTAAATATTCCCACGATTAAGGTATTAATTTTAATCATTACGCGCATGAACGAACCATCTCATATGTTCACACTCTGGCTATGCATGATCCACGCTGGACAACACTGAATCTCACTGTGAACAGACCCTTTTGACCTTCTTTTTTTTTGTTGTTTTTTTTTTTTTGGGCGGTCAAAAGAGATTGGCGGACGTCGGCGCAGTTGTATTTTACATGTGTGAGGATCGCACAATTCATGCATAAGTTCCTAAGAGGCTACTCCCAGTATAGATTTAAAGATCCTGTTTGTGATTGAAACAAAATAAAAGTGAATGGAGAGGGATTATGTCACGGGGGACAGTGTTACAGGTCATTTTTAGTCGACGTTCAATTCGTACTAAACTTTGCAATATTAAAAGAAATTGAGATTATTGTTACACAAATTTAGTCGACTATAAACCCGATTAGATTATACTGATAATATATAGTTGGCATGTGGAGTTTTTCTAGTAACTCCAACTTCCACTTTTCACAATATGCTAACTATCCTCCAGGGGGCTATTTAGAAAAAAGTTCATGTCAAAAGACGTTCTTAAATATCTAACCTCAATGCAAATTTATATATTTTGTGATTTAAAATTACCAAATTTTCAATAACTATTATAAATAATCAATTTCTAAGCCTAGATATTTAATTTGTTGGCAAGCCCACAAACATAAACTGCGTTGTAATCGAGTCAATCCATCCGCGAGACATATTATACAAATAATTTTATAATTGTGAAAAAATGATGGATAAATTAATGGTTTACATAATTTATAAATAGTAGCATACCTTTAATATAATATTCAATCATATTATTATTTTTCAATTTAAAATAGTATGATATAAGTTTTAAGTTAAGACAAGATACATGAATTTGTACCTTATAGTGAAATATTTATTATTTTGTATTAAAAAAAGTGATAAAATAGTCATCGGATATTCCTTTGGCCCAAGACAACCTGAAAGGGCAAAAGACGACCATGTGAGCTCAGGTTGGTTAGCGTGCATTGGCTACTGGAATCTGCCATTTGCTATTTAGGGCAACCAACAATCATTACATGAAGTTCTTCTGACATTGTGCTTTGCTAAGATTTATTCTTGACCTTTAATTTGCATGGCAAATTGTGCGGCTTATACTTAGCTCGTTACTCGCAGCCAAAAAGAACAAAAGCCCCATAGTTTATATTTCTGGCTGAAACTCATTCTGCCTGGTGCCTGCCTCGTATTCTGCATGGGTGACGCCTTATTCTGCTCCTGAAATGACGGAAAAATTAATAAGCCGAGACTCATTTGATTTGAACCAGTACAGTCCAATTTGCACATGGTTTTTTGATGGCATGAAATTCCAGGCAAATCCAGGTATTTAATGCGCCTTGATTCAGATTCTGTCTGTTGTTGCTAGATGGCATTCAGCTCTCCTTGCCCATGCTGACGTTGAGGCATTCTAGAGAGTTCTTATCTACGTCAGCAAGTTATATGATATAGTTCTAGAGAGTTCGTTCCGACATGACATGCCATGCCTCCTATGGGCTACAGAAGTTCCATGCCACGTACCTTTTGCGGTGCTCATACCACGAATCCTTTGATAGACTTATATAAACCACGCTGCATGTGTGGAGGAGAGGAAGCACACCATCACTTAGGGAAAGGTATACCGCAACAATTTTTAGTGTGAAACTTTTTTATAACCGGTTTAAAGAGATTCAGATATAAACGACCTTATTTATGCTGATATTGATCATATAGAGACCTAGAGATTAAAGTCTTATAATGATAAATCTTTGGGATGAGTATCTTATCTGAGAATGTTTTCTTAGTATTTCTTAGTGACTATTTAAAAAGAAAAGATCTTATGATTAAATTAAATGAGAGGGATGTTGAATTTGTTTTGACCATATGCCATATGCCATATTCACATGCACAATAATGCATAAACAATAAGAAAAAATGACACAGTAGTTTATATGGAAAACCCCTCATAACAGCAAGGGAAAAATGACATCAAAGACAGTTGACTTCACCATAATATGAGAAAAGAAAGACTACATAGGGACACTAACAATATAAAGCCTCTTGGTCTCTCTGTGGTTCTTGCAAGCCTACCTTTCCCCTTACATACTCTCCCTCCACATAAGGTTTGAGTTGTTTGGGGTATACCCTATAATTGCCCAGTGTTTATGCCATCAGTCATGACATTCAATTCTTAGTTCATGACAACGATAGCTCCACACTAACACATTTGGGGTGGGACACGTACACCACCATCAAGGCCTCATATACATATACACACACACATATATATATATATATTTATATGTGCACACACACACATGCATATGCGTGTGTGCATACACATGTTCCAGCAAGAAGATTCAGTATGACTTTCTATCTTTTCAAGATTCAACTAAACATGAGTTGTGGTATTCAAGACTTCAATAGACATGCATAATAAAAAGGCTTGTTCCAGCAAGAAGATTCAGTATGACTTTCTATCTTTCCAAGATTCAACTAAACATGAGTTGTGGTATTCAAGACTTCAACAGACATACACAATAAAAAGGCGTTCTACCTTTCATTTTTGTTGACTCCCTTAAAACCCTATTTTGGATTTTGAGTGTAAGACATATTTTAAATTTGATTAAATTAGAATTGATTGATTTGAAATCTTGAACAATCAGTTTGGTGTTGCTAAGAACATAAGATTGTGACGCTATATTTATCAAGTGTCAAGATTTGCTTAAAAATGATATTATCTTGTGATATATCATTTTGGAAAAGGTTACGGTGCAACATCAGCAAACTACTAGATGTTTCTCTCAGCAAGATCCTCCGCCAAAATTAAGGGAACTAGTCCTTGAATCAGAAGGAAATTGTTGAGAAGAACAGTGAAATTCAAGGGCTTGAAATGCTAGGTTGAAGGCCTTGAAATCGATATGGAGCATTGTTTTTTCATAATTGGTTCAACGGCCACTTGGCATTTTTTCTCCAATGTCTTCAACACCTTTTGGCTATAAAAAGGAGAGGAATTAGTAGCTGGAAAGAAAACGGAAGAGTAAGGACAAATATCAATTTTCAGAAGCATACATTGAGCCTTGAT
>NCQV01099031.1:19485-29662 GCA_002740545.1 Lophocereus schottii
TAATTGTGATTAAGATGAAATTAGATGATACCAAAAGCATTTATGAGAGATATCTACAACAAATTATCTAAGTTCACTACCAAAAGCATTTATGAGAGTAAGGGTATAGAGAGAAATTAGCAAAAACCCATGATCGAAAACTTTATCTCTCCAAGCATTTCATTCTTCCTCCAAATGGTAGATGTGCACTAACTAGTGATTTCTAAATGTTGAATCTAGACTAAAAAGCATTTAAAAAAAACTAGAAAATGGGAAGAGAAGAAAGAAAGGAAAAAGAGATGAAAGGGGGGTGATTTGATTGTAAATGAGTAGATTAACGCCCTAAGCATTTTAAAGATGAATCTTTAATCCTTTCTTAACTTCCAACTCATCAAGAAACATGATATGGGGGTGACTTTCATCAAACAAAGATAGAGCATGAATATCTAGAGAGAGAAAAAGGCTAAAGAGATCATAAAACCACTAAAGATTAACAAGAGAACTCAAGCAAAGCACAAAACATTACTCTTGCATTGATGGAAACCACCACAAAGGTACTCTAGAGGGAAAACACTAATTACTTACCTAAATAAAGCCCAGAAAACCTAAAACTTACAATGAGAGAGGCCATAATTATCGCACCCTCATGAGTTAGTGTCTTATGATTTTAGGGTTTGGCACAACCATGCCATTCCTGGCATGGTAGCGCCACAAGTCCTAGGCCTTATTTGTAGCTTCTTCATCCCAGACCTCCATGCGCTTGCATCTTGAGCTCTAGTTTGCATGAATTAATTATAGTGATCTCTATAAGCTCTAAGATATGCCTTATATAGCTCATTCCCTAAAAACCACATAATTTAGATAAAAGTTCTAATCAGGCACTGTTTTTAAGCTAAAATTTAGTGTTAGACACACCAAAATTATATCGATTTAGAATCTAACAATTTGATGCAAGCAACCCACATCATACAACATGGCTTGTGTCAATTGCCCAATCTCGAGCCTACATATGTTGAACTTAGTTCATTTTTGGGGGAGCTTTTACAGAGTTGGTTTTAGGGTTTGACTTAGGGTTTAGGGTAGCTTCTCAAATCCCATTCGAAGAAAACAGATTAGGTTAGTTTAGGAGTAAATTAATGTTAAAGATGATGTAGTTTGAAGATATCCAGCTTTTAATCTACTAAGCTCTCTCTCTTCCCCCTTCTCTCTTATGTTGCATGCCTGTTCCGTTTGGCTGATTAATGTTTGATTAGATTATATTTAGTTTAAATGTTTGATTTTGATTGTGATTTTCTATTTATTAGTTGGCTTAATCCATGTTTGGTTTCTTCATTTATTTCATGTTTTTTTAGTTAGTTACTAGTTTTTCTATCAGTTCGGGTGAGCGAATTAAATGTAGGTTCTTTATATTAAGGTTCGAGTAAAAGATGGATTGGGTGTATTTAAGTTCGGGTAAAATACAAGTGGACGTGTTTCAGTTTTACGGGTTTCTAGTCAACCCAACAGGTTCAGAGCACTTTTTTGTGAATTATTTTTCTTTTATCATATTAAAACCCTGACATATTTTTTACTCAAAATTGCCCATATTTAATGAAAAAGAATAGAATGGCAATTTTATTGATAGAAAGTTGTCCATATGTGCACGTCATGTACGCATGGGCATTGAGTCGTGTCTCGTTTGAATTGGTCAGGTTACTTATGTGTCAGCCCATCTAGATTATGTTAATGAGTCAAAGCGAACGACAGGCTAATAACTTATTTACCAACTTGATATTTTTGTTAACTAACCTACAATCACTTTAACATACACACTTTATTAATTGGTAGTCCCTAACACAAACATGAACATAACCAGCCCATTGCCCACCACTAGTATCATAGCTCAAGACTACTTAGAATACAAAAAAATAAAAGGGAAGTAGAGAAGTGTAAGATATTACAATTATCTTTTAGTTATATAACATCAAAAATGTAGATTCCTATAAATTAACATTATTCCAAATATGTCATTTCACTAGAAATATAATACTAAGACTTGTGCGCTATTAATGTCTGCCTTATCTTAAACTGATTTTCTTAAAGCTAAATAGCTTTTTTTAAAAGTAATAAAACTAGAAAGTTATTTCACACTATTGTATCTCGATTTTTCAATATTGACCTTACAAGTTATGTATGATGTCATTTCATGATAGTTGAGTTGGGAAAGAAAGAGTATTGTTATACAATCTATCAAGTAAAGTGATAACTGTATAATGTCATTCTAAACGATTCAATATAGATTGACTATCATTGTGAAGAGTGATAAATTGAGCCAAAAATAAAAATAGGTTTATAATATTCAAGTCAAGCGGGGAGTTTGAGTTTGGGTCAAGGATAAACGCCTAATTTTTGGAGTTTTTAGGTTCAGTTTATTTTGGGTTTGGGTCAAGAAAATCATGTTCAAAACCCAAAATTTATGGGAAATTCCCGGGTCGAGTTTTTGGTCAGGCGGGTTTGTACCAGGTCTAGTTACTAGAATAGCTTTAATTGTTTTCTTCATAATTAGTGACTAGTTTTTGTTGGATATAGGTGTGATTAGCCTTTTGATGAGTAATTAGTCATGTATTAGGCCCAATCACACCTAAAGAATACTTGTAATTTAGAGTTGTCTCTCGTGCCTATTAAGTGTTCAATGAAATGCTCGGAAATGCCTTCATCTATTTTTTTGGGTGATTGACTTAAGCCAAAATAGTTGGGATTTGACATAAAGATAGTCCAAAACCTAGGTAGATCAAGGATTACTATTTTGTCATTTTATTAGGTTAATTCTATTAAAATAGGTGGTTAGATCAATTAGATTAGCCCATGACCGTTGAAACAAGGCTTGAGTGCTCTTCAATGGTGCATCGACTATCTCTAAATACTAGTATAGGTTTTGGTAGATTAGGGCTTGTCTTGGCCGGTTGGTCCATTAAATGGTTGATTCACATCCTAAGCCGCCTTTTTTACTATTTTCTTAATTAGTTTGTTTTCAAAATCATCACCTTTTCATTACTTGACTTGAAACGGTCAAAATAGCTCTAGTACTTGGAATCATAAGTCCTTGCTGACAGTATACTTGCTGGCTAGCTACAACTACATCGTGCCCTTACATTTATTATTATAAAACTTCTTCCTATTAAGTTTTTGGGGTCATTGCTAGAGAGCTAGCACTTTTCAAAAGAGCCTACTTGAGCATTCAAAACTAGGCCTTGAAATTTACAAAAATATTTAAAAAATAAAAATATTGAAAAAAACTATACAAAATGCCTAGTTTCAATTTTCTCTGATTTGAATGTAAACCTTTTTAGAAATACTTGTCTAAATTAATGATTGTCATGCTCAATATGTCCATCTCATATATAAAAAATGAAAAATATGTGAAGTTCTACTTAAGGAGATAACTCATGGGGCCTGAGCCATCCTAAGTCCAAGGGTTATGGTGGTTTTTGTTCATTCAATTTTGATGATATGGGGGATTTGTTTAAATATTTAGCTTGGTATTGATGAAAATCCAAACATGTTAATGAGTCTTTATGTGCCATTCCTCTATCCCTATGATTTGCACACTCAGTCTTTGTATGTTAATCAATTTCGAGATCCATATAATCACCAATCCCTTTTGGCTCATGTTATGTACTCTCATTGCTATGTTTTTATCATATTGTGATCTCATGTACCTATGTTGTCTTTGGCATATGTTATGCTAAACTTAGTGGAATGATGTAGATAGTGATTTACCAACAAGTGCAATTTGTTAATGAGATGAGGAGTGTGCCTTATTTCATGATACCTACCCTAGTCCACCTTGATCTCTCTAATTACTCTTTCAAGGTTGCTATTTTTAACGCCTCCTTTCCTCCTTTAAGTTAGGGTTTAAGGGCTCATTTTCCTAATTATGAGCTTTGGTTTAGCCATATGTTATATTAGTGATATTAAGGTGGCTTAGTGGATGATGTGTGGATAATGCCAATAATTTCACGCCCCTTACCCCAACTATGGATGCACAACCTCTGTGGTTGGACCTCAAGCTTTCGTAGGGAACTCCCTCTCTCTCTCGCTAGTCTCTCTCTAGCTTAATTTAATTGTTTTATAGTCAATTTAGTTGTGTTTGTTGCTTGCATGATAGTGTAGTTCATGCTTAGCTTAATTTTGATTGATTGTGTTTACATTTTAGTTAGTGTTAATTAATCAAGCCTAGAGTAGGATTAGTATTACTATATTGGATTAGTAAATTTAATTTTGTTTTGGTGATTTCACTGCTTCTCTTAGTGTAGATATGAGCTAGGTTAACTAACAAGTGATCTAGTTTCAACATCATCCCAGAGGACAATGATTTCCCTTTATTCCCATAAGAATTGCCCAACACAATGACATCGTTACCGGGGTAGTGTGAAATTACATCGATCATTGCTTGTAACTTTTTTCATTAGTTTTTATGTGTTTATTGTGTTATAGTAGTCATTGAATATCACAATTCAAACATCCATAAAAATTGAGAAAAAAAAATTCTTTTAAAAATGGCATTTTTTCATTTTCTCCAATGTCAATATGAATTGTGGAGATAGTTTGCTGCATTATGTCAATATTTTGTTGTTGTGCTCAATAGCGTTATGATTGTGGGAAATGGAAAATTTTGAATGTTTTGAATGAGGGTGTGAAACCCGAAGTCTGTTGGGTTTCTAGCTAAAAGTGTTGATAACGCTTGGGCTTTACTTGGATGTTTGTCTTGGGACACTCATGAATTTAAAAAAGGGTAATTACACTACTGTCAATGCTTCACTTCCTATACAAAATCTCTTTTTTTTGGTCAATATGTGGAATCTTGTGCCTGTCTTTGTCAATTTCCTAAATATGCTTCCCCTATATGTGATTATTGTCAAACAAGTGATCATTATCCTAACTCTTGTCCTCATGTTCTTTCAATGAACTCTAAAGTTTAGTAATAAATGGAAAACTTAATATATTTAGTGGATAATATGAGGAAGTCATCCACAAAGCAATTTTCAAATTTGGTTAAGCAATAAATAGAGTGGATGATGCCTATTGTTCAAGTATTAACCTTAGGGTAGGGCCTTCCCCACTCGAGGCTTGTCTTTAGCTGAGTTTGAATCTTCTGATCCCTTGATCCCGGAGCTTCATGTTTGGACCCTTTTTGAGTGATGTTAAGGAACATGATGACTTCTCTTTACCTTCCCTTGCATATGCAACCCTTGAGAGTAGCTTGACCTTGGACTCTGCTGAGGATGCCCCGACTATTCCCGACCCTCCTCTTCCTTGGGTTCCCTTAGCAGAGCCTGTAGAGAGTGAAGATTTTGAGTTTGAGTCTAACATTGTTGACTTAGATGTTTGTGTTGAGTAAGAGGACACATGTGCAAAAGAGTATATACCTGAGGAAACTTCTTTCAGGGAGTCATGTAAGGAGGCCATACTTAAGGTACGCCCTTTTAGTTTTGAGCTTGTTTATCATTTGTCGTTTGACCTCTTCACTTGATTCTCACTTCCTTTACTTGTTTAGCATCGTTCCTTTTCCTGAAGCATCATATTTCAGGGCCCATTGACCATAGTGTGATATGTGACTCTAATATGGATTTAGGCTATATTTGAGTTTGATCCTTAGGCACGTTTAGTGGTTATAATCTGTCACTTGACCCTAGTAATGTATACCTAGAGGACTTGCATATAAAAATCATCTAACTTTTCTAAGTATCTGACAACTTTAAGAGGGCATTAGATATCATTACTAGACTTGTGATTATATTCTCTTACTTACATGGTTCTGAGTTTTATCCTAAGACATTTAATAAGTTCTTGATAGCATTAATGACATTCAATAAGTTCTTGATAGCATCACTAACATTTAAGCCCTTGATCTTAAATATGGAATGATGGTTGAGGCTCTTCAAATATGACCTGTCACACCATCTTAGTGAGCCATAGTTTGGGTATGATCATTCTATCCCTTCCCTCTAATGCCTTTTCTTTTCTTTCTTTATCTTTTGTTTATAGTTGTGGATATTGTTGAGCCAAGAGTGGCTATGATCCATATTTGTCGTGCATGTCTTCTTTTGTGTTGGGTTTTTGGAGGTAGCATATGTTTTACAAATATTGATTTGTGGTACTGTCGGTTTTCTGAATATTTGTTGGGGTTGTTGGATTTGTTTCAATTGTTTAGTAGTTGTGGGTTTCCTTTGCGGCCCTTAACTCCTAGAATGTTTTCCAAAATTCAACAAGGATTTTTATTTTTTAGGGAAATTTTATGTGCTTTTGGGGAGTTCGGGTTACTTTGATCTAAATTGACCGTTTTCGTTTTGGTTACTTAGTTGTACATAAATTGGGTGTGCAAGACATAATTCAGTCGTAAATGTATCATTTCATGCCCTAATTTTTAAACTAATGTGCAAATGCAAATCATTTTGATCTTGAGATATTAACTAGTTAGACTTTGAGCCTATGACTAATATATCAAACTTAATCTCTTGATTTCAGTTCATATTGACTATTCCTTATTGTATATCTTCTGAAACTTACTTTATCTCTCTTCAAAACAGCACATGATATGTCCATATGCAAACTAATTTAGATATTCTTTCTATATAAGTTACATAAGGCAAAGATAACTCATGTTTCATTTTGATCTTTTTCATGCCCTATAAGCTTTTACCTATTCGTTGTTGCATTATTTTTGTGCTTTAAGATGAATAGTTGAAGGTCTAATCATTTTTTGTTCATGGTTGATGATTAGATAGGTATAGATATAAAGTAAGATATCCCCAAATTATTTCAGGTTGCCTAGTAAAGATTTTGTGGAATTGAGTTATGTCATCATTATTTCAAGTGAGTTGGTGAAACATGTTCCGTGCTTCGTCAACTTTTGGCTAGCTCCTCGTTTTCCCTAAAATTGTCCTTTTTCACTAACTAACCCCAAACCCTTAAAAGGCCTTATGATGGCAATTTGCATCTTTGTTAACAGGTGGTTAGAAATTAACAGTATGATTAAGCCTATAGTGGATTGCTCTATTGGAAGAAGAATTGAGAGAACTAGTATTTGAAAACAAACTCAAGAGAGAGTGCACATTCTCCTTCAAAGTGAGATCTACCAGCCTAACTTATCCCTCATTTACTAGTAAGGTTGGACATTCTGTGCAGAAAACATTGGAGGGGGCTAGGAGTCTTGATTTGTGCATCTTATGCTTATAACATTGTGTATCTAGGGTATAAGGATGACCTGGTTGATTAAAGTCTATACATTTAGAACCTGTGCATGTGTTTGTGTGAGTAGTTTGCAAAATTGAAAAAGATTCTTCATTTTTGTCCTTTTCTTTTTCTTAGTCAAGATTTTATTTGTACATCTTCCAAAAACCCCTATAAAAACACACTCGTCCGCTAGGGGAACCAAGGGGTGTAAAGAGCTTGTTACATATGCTATATACAACTATAATTCTTATCGAAGGGATTTAGGTTCCTAGTAGTTTTATTTTATTTTGCTTGAGGATGAGCAATGTCTTGTATGGGAATATTTATTTGACCTCAAAATGAGACAATTTTGTACTCATTTCAACCACTTTTTAGCTCACAAGAATTGTTAAACTTGGCCTTTTATTAGTATTTTCTTAATTTGTAGGTGATAATCGGTTCAAAAGATGTATAAATGGCTAATCATAGGTTTAAGAGATGCAAAAAGTGTGAAAGAACTTGGATTCACCTTGAAGAACAACCCAAGATACACATGAAGAATGGTCGAAATAGCTGGTCACAAGAACCAAAGAAGAAACAATAAAGAAAAAGAGAACAGTACAGTGGCACAAGCAAGTAGTGACACCTTAGCGCTTGCCACTATTGCAATTTTTATAGGGGCTTGGCACGACCATGCCAACCCCTAATATGCAATTCTATAAAAAGCTCCACTTTTCCATTTGTCCATTAGGATTAGCTTAGTTTTTAGGGTTCTCAGGTCAAGGTTCTCAAGTTATATGACATTTTAAGTTAATGAATTTTGTTTTCCATTTCTTCGCCATTTGTTTGCAATTTCATGTTTTCTCTTATTTTGTTCTCAGTTTCAATCCTTAAAATTGTTAGATTTGATTTGGTTAATGTTTGAATTTGATGGTTTGCCCTTTAATCTTGCTTTTCTACTCTTGTGTTTCCTTAACCTCTCTAGTTGCTCTTTCAATGTTGAAACTTCTGGTCCCTTTCTTGCTCCTTTGAGCAAGGGTTTGAAAACCCATTTTTTAAAGTGAGTAATTTCGTCCAATCATTGGATAGATTAGTAATATTAGGGTTGTTTAGTTGTTAATAAGTGGGGAGTGCCACCAATTTGACTCTCCTTGCTCAACAATGGAGTTGGATTTCAAACTTTTATGGTAACTTGATTTCCTCTTGCCTTTCCTGCTTAATTTAATTGGTTTTAGTTAATTTTGTTGTGTTGCTTGCTTGATAGTTTAGTTTATGCTTAGCTTTGTCTTGGTTGATGGGGTTTATATATTAATTAGTGTTTAATTAGTGTTAACTAATCAAACTTAAGTGTGGGATTAGTATTAGACTTGTAAATTGAATCTTTTTTTTAAGGATTTTCATTGCTTTCGTTAATGCAGATATAAGCTAGATTAACTAGTAGTGACCTAGTTTCAACACTATCCTAGTTTTAATAACATTGTCCTAGAGGACAACAATTTTCCCTTTGCTTTTATAAAAACTATCCAACAATGGAGTATTGACTTTACAAACCATTACTTGGTTGATTCGAGAATGAAATTAGGGAGAAATAACTTTTCTATTATGACTAGGCTACCTATTTTAACAACTATTCAATTCATTGATCAAAATATACTCTACTATTCCACAAGGTAGCTTTGATGTCCCAATTCTTGATAACATAATTAGTTTTAATTAACTCATCGTTAGTGGTCTATATAGTGGAAGTGTAACTCATCGTTCGTGGTCTATATAGTGGAAGAGTTATCGTTAGGGAATTACCGTCATCCTAAGGAGGATAAAGTTCAATTAATTTGCTTAAAATAAGTACCAGGACACACTTTACCTTGCATGAAAACTAAATGGTTCACACTTCGTATATTCCAAAACTCAATTGAATGTCCAGCATCCCACAAAACCTACATTCGGATGATCCTTGACTTTATGAAGTGTCACTGTGAATTGTTATAGATTTCATTGATTGTCTCCTTGCCTCTTCAGTGTTCTCAAGTAAAGAATTCACGACTTATTTACATAAAAACATACAACAACAACAACAACTCCCAGTGTGGGTCCCGCTTTCGCGAGGTCTGGGGAGATCCAGCTGTAGGCAACCTTACCCCTACCGGTATTCCTACCAATAGAGAGGTTGATTCCTAAAGACCCACAAAACAGTTTTCGGTAAAAACATTTTACAGAGAAAAAACATTTTTGGGGAGAAGGGTAAGTGTAAGTAAAGTAGATAATCAAGGAGCGATTTACCTAAAAACATAAAACACAGAAATATTCGAATGCTGCATCAAAGCTCAATACGTTTACTCCTATCGTGTAAAGATAAAAAAATTCATTTTCCGGTGAGCTCATGCATTTCAATTCATTTTAGTTCAAAATGGGGATGCAAAATTAAATTAAAACTATTACCAGTTATTATCTGAAAGTAGAACCCAAATTTATAAGCTCAAATATACAAGGCAATCATTACATAGTGTAATAACCCGACCATAACCCACATTTATTTATTTAAATCACATTTATTTATTTAATTAATCATGTTTATTTATTTAATTAATCATATTTATTGATTTAATCACTCATGGTTATTTGTTTAACCAAATCAAGTTTATTAATTTAATTACACTCAATTTATATATTTATCGAATTACCTTATGACATTTAAATTTTCCGCTTTCATTTATCGTATTCAATGATCCCAGTTGAGGGGTATTTCATTTGAGTCCCATTTTGCAATTCAAGTTTCATTGATTGTTAATTTAAGTTTTGTTGATTGATTAAATTTTGGATGAATCGATAGTAGGCCTCGTTAATTATGATTAAGTGTTAAATTATTTTCTATAATGTTACAAAATTTTAAGTTTTAGCTACGCAAAAACTTGTACCGAATGCATTTATTTTGGCCCAATTCATTGGGCCTAAGTTATGGCTCAATTTCATTGGGCTCAAATTTTGGCCCAATTTGAAACCCAAC
>NCQV01099047.1:14065-39175 GCA_002740545.1 Lophocereus schottii
TAATTTAAGCAACTTCAGCACATTCAAGGTTTCAATGTATAAGTGTGTAACATATAAAGTGACTAAGTGATAGAAAGGGTTCTAACTTCTGAGAACTGTGTATCGACTGATGTATGGGTTCTAACTTCTGAGTTCACATATTCAAAAGACCTATTCGATCAACTTTTTTTGACTGTAAATTAATTTACATGTTTGTCAATTTTAAGCATTGTTTCTACGGTTGAACTACTTACATCTTCCCACAAATTGAATCACATGTTACCACAAGTTATTAGCTTTAGTTTGACACTTACTTTCACAGTTCAAAAAATGCTAACTCATGGGCTTCTTTAATTATCACCCTTCTTTCGACCATAGATATTCCCTTTTTTTGTGCAAAACTTTTGAAAAACTTGAGAAAAAGCTAGAAATTTCACAGAAGAGACTATTGGTTCACGAAACATCTTCCAATTTTTTTGGCGATAGAACATGTCTTTTCATAGATAAGGAGGATTAAAAACTTTCTGACCTAAATAAAACAAACGAACACATAAACAAGCAGATCCTAGCTTCTGCTGGTTTTCAAATCCTATCAAATCGACGCCATCGATATTGACATGACAAAATCAAACTACAATTGGTTTTTTTTTTTTTTTTTGGTTATTGAAAATTAGATCTAATCACAACGAGAACGATAATAACATGCAATTAAGTCAGTATAGGCAAAATTTATTATTTCCAAGTCATATATCCTCATTATTGATTAGCCGACTCAATAACATAATTCATTGTGATTAAATCTGCACCGATTCCACTAAAATAGTATAAATCTAGATCCAACTCAAACTCAACATTATTTAAATATGTTTCCAACGATAATATTTTGCAAAGAATAGGACTCTATGCATGAGAACATGCAATGCCTTCATAGTAGGGTGGGTAGAGGGAGAACAAAAAGAAAGTCCAGAGTCTTATCTTCTACCACCCTGTAAGTTAAGGTGGCGGCAAGAATCTTCTCATGCATATGATATGATACATATATGATGCAAATAACGCAACGGCTATAAATATTGTTGGGTACGTGGAACATTAGCCCACGTTAGCTCATGAACTCGCCATAGCTCATGAACTCGCCGCCCATTAATAATATTATCGTCCCAAAGTCTTGCCATGCCGTTAAAGGAGCCCCACACACATGGTTGTGCAACGGTTTCCTCCTATGATTAGATTCATCGTTATTATTAGCCGTCAACAAATTTGCTAATCAAAAGAAAATATAACTTCGGCTGTCTCTGGACTGTTATCAATTGAGCATTGCTTTTGTTTTTTGCTTTTTTTAAGAAAGGTAAGAATACAATTTAATTAGCCCTTTTTTCAAGGATTCTCCCTAGATTATCTATGAGCATTGCTTTTGTTGTTATATATGTGGATGGTGCAATTATTTGGTTTTAATTTTAAGTTCCAAATTAAATGGACAGATGACTTCATTTTACTTATTGATACTGGCTATAAATAGTTCTATTTAATTAGTTATCAAAATTTGAGTTGCAAATTTCAATTCAGTAGAGATCTATATGAATGTGTCTTAAAAAAAAAAAAAATACATCCTAGTTGAAAGAAAACCAAATTAACATGTATGCAATCATAAACTTGGCGCCTAGAGGATGTATTACCATACGATAATTCACCTCGGAGAACATGTTGTTCGACAAGGCCATTTTTTGCACAATATCTATTATTATGACCATAAAAGAGTTTACATGCGTGTTTGTCATTTTCTAATTGAAAAATATTTTGTAGATATTTGTCTTTTTCTAAAAGTCTCACATTGTATAATGTATTGGGTCATCATCTCTAAAAATAATTTAAAATATAAAAATAGAACGAAAATTAATCAGTTATGATAAGATTTTTGCAGTGACTAAATTAGTTGCACAATTTTTTTTATTTGCATCAGCTAGTACTCTTATGTATTAGGTCTTACCTCCAAAAAGAGGGGAAAAAAATCAACAATAGATGTTTTGACTGCCTGATATAGTGCATTGTCTGTTCATCACTAATACAATTTTGAAAAGAAGAAGAATAAAAAAGAAATTAAGTATTTTTGTTAGGCTTTTTGCAACTGCTCAATCAGTAGTGTATCAAATAAATGTTGTGCTAGAAAATCGGTACTCCCAAGTGCTTCAAACCTAACCACAAATATTGCATTCTTGAACTAGACCTAACAATTAATGAGAAATTATTTTAAAATTAAAAGAATTGACTAGTGATACTACGATAATGTTATTCATACAGTGATCTATTCACTTTTATGTTATATTGTATGACTTTTGACTGTTCAGGATACTAATTAGAAAGCATTTTGTAATTATTTATTTTTTTTAAAAAAAAACTCACATTGTACATAATGTATTGGGTCATCATCTATAAAATAATTTAAAATAAACAAAATAAAAAAAAGGAATCACTCAATCCTGAAAAGGTTTTTGTAGCAACTACATTAATTGCATCATTTTTCTATTTGTATCCTCTAGTACTTTTATGTATTAGCTCTTACATATAAAAAGAGGGGGAAAAAAATTCAACGGTAAATGTTTTGATTGCCTAACATAACTCATTGTCTCCTCATCCCCAACATAATTCTAAACAGAAGAAGAAGAAAAAAAAGAAATTAATAAAATTTTTTCAGGCTTCTTGTAACTACTCAATCAATTGTTCATCAAATAAATATTGCATTAGAAAATCCATTTTACTCCCGAGTACTTCAAAACCTAACAATAAATATTCCATTTGTAGACTAAACCTAATAATTAATGAGCAATTATTTAAAATTGAAAAAATTGGCCAATGACACCACACAAATGTCATTCATATAGTAACCTGTTCACTTTTATCTGTGTGAAATCATCGACAGTAGAGATCACCGGAACCTAAAACTAAGCAAGGCCTGGGACCGTAAATTCTAGAGCGTATTTCTCCATCCACATCAGAGAAGCTGAGAATAATTAGTGTCAGCAGATTCGGCAATCAACCCCTGGAGCAATCAACTATCCCTTCCCAATAATCTAACATTGCAAAAAATAGTGTAGATTAACCCTGGAATTGATCTGCATGAAATATCAATACTAGAGACTATCAAACCTAAAATAACAGCTAACTCTTCCCGAAAACTACTGATCAGAGAGCTAATACAAAGAGCTCACATTCTGAGCAATACACGGTAACTTCATACATGCCAGCATCAAATTAGGCAACCCTACATTTTTCTTTTCCCCTGGTTCAGCACTCAGAGATTGGAAGGGTTGTTCTCTCATGTATCAGACTAGTGAACACATTAATGATTTACTGCATCACTCTACTGCGATATAATTACAGAAAAATTTTGGGATGCGCCTCCAGCATAAGTTTTTGCAGGGGCGTGGAGCAGAGGTTTCTGTGTTTTGGGTCAATTACTCGGACATATGTAGATGCAAATGAGGGCAAGGCCTTTCTGGTTCGCCCTTTGTCCACAAAACCTTGAGTTCTCCTCTCTTCTTCCCCAGCACCAACAATGCCCCTGTCATTCCAAACAAGTTCTTAGCTCAAATATATGAATTCCATCCATGTCGCGATGTTACTTGAAATCGGCCATATGCGCCATGGTGAAGCATTTGATACTCAACATGAGGCAGGGTGCCGAACCAATTTCGGACAGTAAGTACCGATAACGTGGAAGTATTTGCAAGTGGATGTTAGACAAGCCAGGCAGGAGTAGTTTGAGTAACATAGCAGCATAGCCCTTGCCAATTTGGTGATATTCCAGTCTTCAATCTTAATTACTAGTATAGTTTGCCTCATAAACAATAACCAATCCAGCTCCAAATCAAACATTCACTACAAGCCTACAACTACTGAACGGGCTTTGCATTTGTTATTCAGTTACTAAAATCTCTCAATAGTCAATAGTACCCAGCAAATAAGAAAGAAAATAAAATTTTAAAAAAAAAGACTACTAACATAAATTAAGAAACTTACCAAGTGTAAAAGGTACAATGTAAAGCAAAGCAGGCTGGCCATGTCCATCCATCAAATTCAGTGCCACGTAAGTAACGAGAAGACCTATCAATAATGATGTTGAGAACATTTCAGTCAGAAATTCAGTAACTGAAGGATCTTCAACAATGTAAGTGCTATAACTTACAACTGAGCATCGTAAAAGTTACCAGAGCAATAAGATACATGCGGTCATGCCAAAAAAGGGGTTGTTTACCTAATCCATAAGCAATCATCACCCACAAAAAATACCCTGTTCGAAGGCTCTTCTTTGCCAGCCAATCGTATCTGTCAAAACATATATGCAGTTACGTTATCACAGTTTCATTTGCAGCTTCCTCAGCTGGAAAACAAAATGCCGATTTCTTTTGTTCCCAAAAAGTTAGAGCAGAAGAAAGGTATGTGCCACTACCTATGTAAGCGTAGATATGTACAGAGAAAATACAGACCGCATTCTAGCTCGTTCTTAGTAGTACAGGTCAAAATGAAAATTGAGATCCATAGAGAATCATTTCCGCTCGCTTTTCCATGCATTCGAAACTGAAAACTATTTAGAAGCCAATATCTTCCTATGACAACACGCCCTATGCAATATGCATCATATATTTTTACAAGGAAAATGAAAAATAAGTTTCTCTCGGTTGGAAGGAAAAAGGATATAGATGATTAATTTTTAGGAGGCAAGGAGATAATATATGAAAAACATCAAAGCCTTGAAAGGGAGTTCAAGATTATCATTCCTACCTGAGAGCAAAAGCTACCAACAAGCCCGGCAACAATATGTCACCAAAGCCAATGATGCTGTAACCACCCCACGGATCAAACATGCGTCGGATCTTTAGTAGCATTGGAATGCCATCTTCCCCACTTTTGTCACCACGTGCCACCTAAATGTAAAGAGCATTACAACTAAAATTTGGAAATTGCATTCAACCAGGTCAAGAAATAGTTGATAAGCTTACTTACCACAATCATCACACTCTCATCGAATAACTTGTTAGAAACAAACACCCAAAATATGTCATATAAAAAGGAGCAAGAAAGAAGAACCGTTCCCACCTGATTCACACAAGAATAAAGCAGACAATAAGCAGAAGTCTCACTATATAGGAATTGTCACCCTGAGTTAATAGTAATTAGAAACAAAACATTGATAAACTCACAAAGAAAGTGCAATTAAATGTAGAGGACAAATGCAGAATACAGTAAGAAGAATAACCAGAGGACACATCATAAAACTATACAAACCTATAAACTGTTCACCAGACAGTTGAAGGAATAAAAAGGACAGAAGCCAATTCCTGACTATCAAAGCAGCCATTGGAGACTTATCAAACCTCTACTTAAAGAATGAAGCATCGACCCCAAGATAATGGCTGACAGACCACAGTCTTTGCATCAGTATCAGGATATTCTTACATTTGCCTTTTTAGGCTGATTATTAGGTGTTTGAGGTTCATTCAACTATTGCAGCAATTCAAGAAGTCAAATTGTTTGATGAGCCTACACCATGACAGAACTGTTGGATACATCCACACGTGCTTGTCTGCATCAATTCTCAAGGACAGATAAGTTATAACCAACCTGAAAAAGCTACTGATAAGGAGAGCCCTAGGATGCAACACAAAGGAAGACAGAGTACTACCATCAGGACCACACCATCTGGTTCATGGGACATTTCAGGTCGTGGAATGAGTTTGGGATTATAGTCTGCTACTTGGAAAGGATCTTGGACCGGAGCGGGTTTTGTTATGCCATTTAGGATGCTAAAACTCATCATGAAAATCAATTTGAATTACAGAACTAAACTTTTTCTGTTCATGTTCCACTTAATAACTCATTTTCAGGAGTACATGTGATTTTTTTTTTTTTAAACACAACAAGCCATTTACATAACATTTCAAACAATGACAAGATGGATATGCCAAAGATGTTTATCAATATCCAAGAAGAGGTCGAATTTTTCAATGAATTCATCTTGTCTACATCAAATTTTGGTTGGTGAAGAAGGATCGCTACTTTTTGGACTTGGAACATGATCAACAGTGTTTTAGATCATGAAGAAATTTCCTATGGATAGAAGACCCTCACTTGAGTCCCGCCGGGTGGGGGCATTTGAGCAGATCTGTTGCTCCAGGCCTTGTACATATTGGCAACCAGTTAGACACTGCCCCATTTTCAATAAAGCTGAGTTAGTCCACCATGCAGCACTGTTCTAGCTCTCATTACAATGAATTCCTATTTGTCAAGCTTTTCAACAACGGTTGCCCACCAGAGGCAGTCCTCCCTCCTTTTAAGGACAATGCTGCTTAATCCATGCCTCAGATGAGAACCTCCTGAGAGGCATGGGTGGATGGCAGGACCTACTGTAATCTGGCCAGTTCCATGTTATGTGATTACTTTCTTAGATCAATGTTGGATTGTTGGATGGGGGACTGCGGCCCGGGGGGGGTGGGTTATGGCCTCAATATCATTACCTTGAGATTCGGAATTCGAACAATCTGAATGACTGTAATTATCAAGGCAATTCCCTGAATTCAGAAGAAAAGCAGAATTTAAATGTTAGTAACCAACCACAATCGACAGAAGTAAACCTAGAAAGTTGTATGCAAGATAACTGCACAAAAGTTTATCTTACAAGCACATCTTGTCCAATCCACGCAAAGTGACAATCTCGATAAACACCCCAGAGAGTTGCAAATATGATGCAAAAGGGTGAAACAGCCAAAGTAAGGTATGATACAGCCCCAAGAAGAGGTAATTTCACATAGGATTCAGCCAAGGATTTGAAGCACCTGCAAGATAATACAACTATCAGGGTAGCTAATGTGACCCAAAGGAATGATCCCCTGGAAGGTCACATCCTCACAGAAGGCCATCATTATCCCTTTGTAAAAATTCAATGATATTTATTCACAGACCCATGATGCTAGTTTCCAGAATATCAGTGAATGTGACTCTGTAAACTGACTATAGAAAGCTGAAGCATCGAGAGATTTTGCAGATAGGTGATCAATAGCAAAATTAAGAGAAGCTGCTAGTTTGCTTCCATCTGACCCAGTGATCTCCAACCTGAGCTATTTCCATCTGACCCAGTGATCTCCAACCTGAGCTAACAATGGTCCTCTAAGCTGTTACTTTAAGGTCCACTACAATTGTCAATCACCCTTGTCTCTTTTTAAAGGGTAAAGAAATAATCAGCCAGCCATTGACATAACTGTGCCCTAGGCTAGGCAACTCAGGATGGAAGTATGCATGACACCCAAAGCTTTGTGCTTGCAGTTCTCCATACTCCCATACAGAACGAGCTATTATCTTAGAAAGTAAGAGTTAAATATACATATGCTAAAAATATAGTACCTGGATAGCAATGCAACCAAACATGTTTGTAAGCCCTGAAAGCACAAACAGGGAAATACAGCTTATTAAAGGATAATCTTAAAAAATAACAACAACGACACTATTCACCTAACTAAAATTCCATTCATGACCCTGCTTTCGACAACAATTATTTCTAGGTCTCAGAGATACCTACCAACCTTAAAAAATAGATAATCACGTACGCCAGTAAATCCTGACAATCTCATGAGAACAGACATCATTATCTGACATAATGTCATGGGAAATACAGACTGGAATGAGCTTGGTACCAATTTCTAAGAATTTTCAATTCCATTCAGACATTTCTAACACACTTCAGTTCAGGAAAATATAGCTGCTTTCTGAAGTAAGTCTCAACTAAACTGGTCATAATGAAAGTATCTTGTTCCTTAAAACCATGAATGAACATTGGTAAAGACACGCATATCTGCAAAATATGACAGATCTATAAACCAACACCCTCACCTCTGCACCACCAATGCAAAAGAGAACCACCAAGAGTGCAATGAACCAGGAAGACATCAGTTTGTAAAGGATGACCAGAAAGCATGAAGCAACAACAACAAACAGCACTGCCGATGTTGTACTGACGTTCACCACACCACCAGAGCTCATATTCCGTGTTTCAACCGAATCATCCTATGAGAAACAGTTGGCATCAAAATCAACAGCTAACCACAGAAATCATCCAGAGAACAAAGAATGCATACATGCTAAACCCTGCTGTCCACTGCACAGGAAATGATAACACATAGCATTACTGGACAACAAAATACCATAAAAACCTTGCCTTTAATAGCTTTTCATGTTCAATAAGTGCTTCTCTGGCACTCCAAGCAGACCAGTACGATGCACAAAGGACGGTTCCGACAGCCATGAGCCATAAGAACACTTCAGCAATGTCAACAACAGGACGTTTCGGAGAGTATAGTTGCACAGATACTGGATAAATGAAAAACAAGGAAACAAACAATTAGAGAGATTTCATCAGCACTGGGACACAAAAGGCACTATCAAGCAAGCAATGAAACAGCAAAAGAAAATATTCTTGTATGAACAAATCAAAATGACCATATCCCATAGTCGCAGAAACTCAGAAGAGGAGAAGCTAACCTGAGGAACCATTTGACAGCATTTTCTCCAAGCTTGTTCCAGCATTTTGAGGGAGCATGACGGCAGGGATATGTATATCAAGATCAGTCTCATCCGGTTCACACACCATCTTGTAAAGCTCTAAAGGCAATTAAAAATGTTGAACAAAAACTGATATTGAATTCCATATGCATTTCATCCCCATAATTAGTACCTCTCAAGAAAGGGAAAAAACAGTATTATGAGCATTGTTACATTTCCTGTTATCTTATATATGTTTTTACATATATTCTTTCACCTTATTAGCATTATGCCTTGTCAAGAGGACAAGTTGTATGGTTAAGTCCTTCAAAGGTACCACATAATATGTTAGCAATGTCCGTATTTAAAAAGAAATTGACATCTCAGGTTCACAAGGTTCATCACACCAAGCTTATGAGGAAATTTAAATCCAACTCCAGCTCTATACCCAAGAATCCTGCCTAAGTAGAGTGTTGCTAGAAGGGGATTGTCAAATGTAGTCTTACCCTCCAGTTACAGTGAGGTCATTTCTAGCAGAGCTACATTAAAAACCTTTTGACTTCCTGCTACTATCTAGAAAAAGAAGTTGGAAACAGATTCGTGACGCATTTCTCACTGGTCCAGTTAGGCTGACAGGAAACAAACATCAATTATGATTTCACAGGATGTGGCATTATTCCCTTCCCTATGTCTATATCTACTCTTATCAAGCTAAAATTACTTCCCTTTCAACACCATTTCAAAGGTTTCCCACCTCCGCAAAAATATACATCTGTCTAGCCGAATACAACTTCTCCCCTCTTGATGGAATCCTCCTAGATATGCTGATCTCATACGATTAAAAACCTCTGGGGAAACACTTAGACATTCAGTCGCAACAGCAAGATACAGGCTCTGAAGGAAGATTTACATGTTCCAGTCAGACATTATATCTTAAGGGTGAAATGAATGCAAATCTGGGGATACGATAGGGATCATCTGACTCCTCTCAGATAAATGTCTTAAGGGCAAGGCTCATCATAAGCCAGTTACCTATTAATACTCTTCCTACAAGAGGAGACATCTTAGGCTCTAAACTCCTACTCAAACCCTGATCTTTACCTGTTCACCAATATGCTACCAGATCACATGCCCCCCTTGCTACTAATTCTCACACTACGGGTCCCATGTGAAGATTAATCTAAATTCTTGGGTCAAAATTCATCTAGTAGAATGTTATACAAAGTTTCCTTGACAACAATTCAGTGTCAGCTGTAAACAGATAACATTCACATCCCAGACAGGTTCCCACTATTAACCAGCCAAAAAAACAGATTCCCCCTATTGCCAGGCACTTACCTGCAGAAATCCCATAGGATAAACAACCTAGAGAGGACACAAATTGCTCATAGGCAGTATTTACTATGCAAACAGAATGCACAAGTTCACCTGCAATCAGTGAAGGTGAACAAAATGGCTTTTATAAACTCCTAACAACACCAAGCATGAAGACAGTTGCCCAAACGAAGCTTCATCAGCAAACTAACAGCACATGAGATCCGAAAATTTTTAACAGCAACCACACTCAAGTTAACTGGGCTCCTCAGTAAAAATTGGATGCACCCTTCAAAAGTTGTAAGAACTGAAGACTCTCAGGGCATGTACATCAGTGCATGCCTATTTCTTAGATTTATGCCAGTAGGGGGTGTGGATGTGTGCGCGCATGCGTCGATATGTGTGTCTATATGCATGTCTGATAAGTTAGAAGCCTATAAACTGTTATTCTTTTCAATTTGACACAACAGCAATCCACTTCAGGTTGAGAATCTACAGCTAGTTACCATTTTGATCATTTATGATCAGAACAGCAGAGGCACCAGCAGCTTCAGCAACATTTGCTTTAGTGGTGAATTTGCAATGGCCCCGGTGTACCATAATGACATCTCCGGCAAGCTAACACAACAAAATCATGAATAAGCAAAACGGTAAGACTAATTATAGTCTGGATGCCATTCATAGATCGAGCATCATTATGAACCTTGTTCTTAGGTGTGCTACAACAGTCCCGAGGATCAGAAAGAGTGAGACGAGAGTAGTTTGCATTTTTCTCCTTTGAGACAATGGTGGCACCAAATCTTGCACCAACCCCAACAAATTCCTCATCCTCTTTTCCATCAACCCATGTTTGCACTTTCACCTAACAAGAAAACCACAATTAGAGCCATACTTATCATAGTGGGCGTGAGCCAAAATTTTAACCATGACTAGCCAAAAATGCTTATGACATACGATCTTTGCCATCATGTCTCATCTAAATCATGATAAACCGAAATGATATCCCGCACAAACACACTGATTTAATTGAAATAATCCCCGGATGAACATAAGAGGAAATTGAAGTGTTCTGAAGTATAGCATAATCAAAAGACTTTATCATGACAGAAGTATCCACAGAAACAAATCAGGGTACAAGTACAACTTCCCTCTTCAAAATTATGCAGAAAATCATCACATCGGGAGTACAATTTAAATTGCAAATAAGATCATAAAGCCCTACGATGCAAAAATGTTAACAAATTCTGATCCAAGCTCAAACACCCTCATCTCACTCCAGAAAGAAAAAAGAAGGAAAAAGAAACGGGAAAGAGCAAAAGGAAACTACCAAAGAAAACGGTTGATATTCAATAAATTAAAGGATACCCAGATGAAAAATCTACAAAATTTCAAGTGGGCAGAATAAAAACTTGAATTTGAGCACATCAAACTCACCAAGATGAAATCGTTCTCACAGCCAGGCTTCTTGGGAGCTCTATCATCATCATGGACTATGTCTCCAGCTCTAACACTCACAACCAGAGCACACAGACAGACAAACAAGCTCACTCTCCTCAGATCCATATCTCTGATTCTGAGTTTCCCACAGCATCAAAAAGCTTGGAGATTTTAGAGAGAGAAAGAGCAGAAATTCTGTTGTGCGTTGCACCTGCAACTGAGCGGGGAAGGAAAAGCAAACTTGAGCAACCCACACAACAAGAAGTCGAGTCTACAACCAGAAAAGGTTAAAGAGAAGCCGGATAAAATCGGTTTTTGGCCGGTTTATGGGGTTCAATCAATGAAGAACTGCTAATGATGCTGATTAGTTCCGCGTCCCTAAATCAGCATAACAACAAATTCCCCTCCTGCAAGAATCGTTTACTGTGAATAATAAATGTACTCTGTATTGTAAATACTGTTGTAGTGCGGAAAAGAGGTTACTGTTCACAATATTATGTGCAAATCAGTTTTTAGGTTCAATTTTTCTGGTTTTTATTTTTTTTATTTTTTTACAAAGAAAGAACATTTCATTAAACATTAACAATTTCTTATATACTTATATGATGCGTATGATGTAGAATCGTCTATAAGAATATGAGTTTTCAAATCAAAAAACATTCTCCTTTTCAAAAGAACTAACTTTTTGGTCTCAAAAAAAAAAAACCATAACTTTTTATATATTGGATATTGTTGTAGTGTGAAAAAGAGGTCACTAATCACTATACAGGGAATAATAATCAAACTGAACTAGTTATTGTTGTGTGCAAATAAGTTTTTCGGGTCAATTTTTCTGTTTTTTACTTTTTTTTCTTTTTTGCAAACAAGGAACGATTTATTGAATATTAACAATTTGTTATACGGCACTTACGACGTATGAGAGGTAATGAGAAATATAAGCTTTCAAATCAAAGAACATTCTCCCTTTCAAAAGAACTAACTTTTTGGTTTCCAAAAAAAAAAAAAATGACTTTTTACACATTGAATATTATTGCAGTGTGGAAAAGAGGCTACTAATCATTATATTGCGAATAATATTCAAACTGAACGCTTATTCTTGTGTGCAAATCAGTTTTTCGATTCAACTTTTCTACTTTTTACTGTTTTTTCTTTTTTGCAAACAAGGAACAATTTATTAAACATTTATAATTTGTTATACGCCACTTACGACGTGTAATCGCTAATACGAAGTATAAGCTTTCAAATCAAAAAACATTCTCCCTTACAAAGGAACTAACTTTTTGGTTTCGAAAAAAAACAATTAGCTTTTTATATGTTGAATATTGTCATAGTGTGGAAAGAGGCTACTAATCACTATACTGGAAATAATAATCAAACTAAACAGTTATTGTTGTGTGCAAAACAACTTTGCCAATCAATTATTCTGCTTTTCACTTTTTTTTTCTTTTTTGCAAACAAGGAACTATTCATTAAACGTATGGCACTTACGACATATAATTGCTAATAAGAAATATAAGCTTTCGAATCAAAAAACGTTCTCCCCTTCAAAAGAAGTTTCCCAAAAAAAAAAAAAGAAGTAACTTTTTTACAAAATGAACACTCATTTTTCCATTCAAACTATTGTTTTGTCAAACAGATGGGGAAGAGATCCACAAATCATTGTAATTTTTTGTTGATAAGAGATTTGTTGATCTTGTGTGGCTCGAGATTTGCTAATCTAGTGCAGCTCTATTGAGCATGATAATCATCTAACATGAAAAACCATTTCTAAAATACCAACTCTCGTTGAATTGTTGCTTAGCAATAGAGATGTGATCCACTCCTTGAAAATCAAACATAAAACTCTACAATAACAATAAATAAAACTCTCACAATTTGGGAGAGAAACATCTCTCACAATTGGAGAAAGAATTATTACTAATAAGATAAATACTTTTAAGAAGATGAAATAAAGAAGGCAAATGGCCAAGCTGGCAGAAGACTTACCATCCCGACCTTATAAGCTCATGCAAAGAAAGTAGCAGAGACGATGACGATATGAAGATGGAACCTGACAGTTTCTACAAAGAGCAGTTTTTCACGACCTCAACTGGCAGTAGTGTTCTACTCTTTACTGCTTATTGTAGATTGAAAAATAGGTTTTTAATTGAATTTTGTATTTGGATTGCATTTTGTTATTGTTGATTAACGAAAATATGTAGCCCTATAAGACAATGGTATAAAATTATGGTTTGAGTTCTGCACTTCTAAATTGGACCATTTTTTGTATTTTTGGTTGGTTTTTATTTGATGTTTCATAGTAAGTTTGAAGTAGATGGCCTCATCTAAAATATTTATTTTTATTAATTATAGAGAAGCTTGTCAAGTGAAGAAAATTAATGTTGAACAAGAGCTCAAGCAATATATGGTTTAAGAGTTGTTCCTCCCCTGCCACTCCCGATTACAAATTCAGTAGCTCTATTTGGGAAAAATCACTGCCAGGTACCTCACTTTGTGTGAAAATCATAACTAGGGGATCATGTTATTAAAACATATTTAAAGGTACACAACATTCTGTGGAAAACTATTTTAATGGGACAATGCACTATTTATATTTTCTTTTAAGCCCTTAAACTTTTCATATTTGCAAATCTACCCTCAATACTTAAAAACTTACTTTCGAAAAATTGAAAATTGTGTTTGTTGTTTTTTGCTCACCAATAGATCTCGATGTTCTCTTTCATCTAGTATCAGAGCCACCTGCACAAAAATAATTGAGATTATTAAGTTAATTAATGACTAATTAAGCTAATTAACTGTGATTAGCTAAGATTAATGTTTGAACCATCATCTGCTTGCCCTGGACCTAATTATTCACATACTGTTCACTCACCAGAAGGTAATATCTCATTAGCACCTCAACTAAACTATATCACTGATATAATTTTAGAATTAAAGGTTGAATTAGCTAAAATTAAGACTGAATTGAAAGATTTTAAGAATCAGTTAACTGTTTTGCATCTTTCTCTTATTAACGAAGTTAGACATAGTGAAAAAGCTAGTCCTAAAATTAGCACTCCTTTCCAGCATAAATATCCTTCCAGAATCCAAAAAACAAGATTCCATTTTCTTTACAAGAGATAAAAATCCAAAAAGAAATAGGAGAACAATCTGGAGAGGAATCGATTGAAAAGAAAGAAAAAGAAGATGGAGTATAAGCAACATTCCCTTGAAGAACTACAAAAAATGTTTGATAAAGAACAAAATCCAGAAGAACTAAATAAAATCATGAGCACCATTAGTGATAAATATGATATTTTATCTGATGATAATGAAGAGACTAATAATGTCCAACTAAAGAAGAAATATATCAGCAAATGAATCTTATTGAACTGATGATCTTAATGCGTTACTATTAGAAGAAATTAAACGAAAATTAGATAAAAAATATGGTAAAATGATTGCAAAAAATGAGATTAACAAAATCAGAGAAGAAATTGACTTACATGAAACAGAGACTAATCTTGTTAATAATATTATTCCTCAAACTGAAGAATTCAGTGAACCTTCCAGAAAAAACACTCATTTCTTAAGACCTAGGTATGTTCCTGCAAGACGAACAAGCAATTTTTCCTTCGAGTTTTTCCCAAAGAAAACTACCACCTATGAAGAAATCAGTCTTACTCCAATTAGTCAAACTGATTACATCTTAAACATTGATGGAGCCCGTAATAGAGAAGAAATATTTGAGTACTGGAAAAGAAGAATGAACAGTGTTCTAAACCTTAATGTTACATGGACTGCGGTTAGTTTTTTTAATTATATCGAATATAGTCTCTCTGGTACTGTAGCTGACTGGTATGATTCACTAAGCGAAGATGGTAAAAATACATTAAGAACGATGGAAACACCAGTTGCTATGTTTAGAAGTCTGTGCAAAGAAATTGAAACTGAATTCATCGGAGCTAAAATTGATTTTGAAGAAAAAACACAAGAATGGCAAAGAAAAATTAACAACATAGAACTATGGGATATAAGATACCTAGAAAATTATATTACAAAATTCAGTCAATATTATTACAAAATTGGGCATAATAAAACCAATCTTGGCATGTTCTATGACAAATTGCCATGTCCTATAAATTCTATAATTAATGAAAAATATATGGTATGGTTTGAACGAACAGATGTTGTTGATACTCTTGGTCCAAGAATTTCCTTTTTGCAAAAATGGGTCAATGAACAATGTTTTGATCTACAAAAGCAAAAGGAAATTAAGAAATAATTCTTAACTTGCTGGGATTCACCTCACCAATGGGGGAAAGAATTTGAGAAAAGAAGAAAAAGAAAATTCTATAAGAAAAAGAGCTTTAACAAGCAAAGAAACGAAAAATATAGAAGAAAATATTATAACAAAGCAAGTCTTAAAAAGCGTAGATTTTTTAGGAAAGCTGCTTATTACCCAGTAGAAAAAAAATAACTGCAAACATTGGGCATGCGGAGAAGTAGGACATTATGCTAATGAATACAAAAACAGAAAAAATAATAAACTTATTGAAACCTTAGGAAGCCTAGATTATGTTGAGTTTAGTGAAGATAAGGCTTGAAACCTAGCCCTAGGCAACAACAAAGGAATTGTTGAAATTATAGAGGACAATGAATATGAAAAAAGTGATTATGAAGAAACTAGCAATTTGATGGAAAGTAGCTCAGTTAGCCTTGGTGATCTTCAATGAGAAGAGTTTGTGGTAGACAATGATCATGAAGAAGTCAAGGGAGATTGGGTTCTTCTCATAATCCAAAAGGATATGATCTATAAAAAAAATCTATTTTTCAATTAAAAAGCAAATACGTATGTGAAATGATGGAAGGAGATCTTGAGATAAAGGATTATGAGTATAACGTTAGGAAAGTTAATCTTATTGTGAGTATAACGTTAGGAAAGTTAATCTTATTAATTGAGAAAATATCCTTAAACATAACAAAGATGGAAAGTATAGGTACATCCACGTCAAAAGTGTCTAAGTTCAAATCACTTCATTATAATGTCATGGTAAAGATATTAATCTTTATGCTTTATTCTGTGATATTAAGTATACCAAATTTAATGACCAGATAATCACAGGGATAAAACCCAATTTATATAATAGATCAGTAGATTTCAACTGTCGACCTAGATATTATGTGAGTCTAAAGAATGAATTTGCAAAAAAATTCTTATCCCTTAAGATTAAAACAGTTGAGATGGACATGAAAAGAGGAGGATATCCTTTAAGGATATTTTGAAAATTATCTACAAGTTAGATAATACGATAGACCCTAAGACTAAGATAACAATGACAGAAGCAAAAAAATTTGAAAGTCCTACCCCCATACAGAATATCCAAAGAATCAAGTCTAACCCTCAAGATATAAAAATTGATTGTTCATGGATATCTACCTTTGCCAACCCTACAAAAATTAATAAGAAACATGTAATAAAAATTGATGAGGAAGGAAAAATCACCATTAAACCCCAATTATTAAGAAGTATAAGCACAAGGTCAGATTGGGGAGAAGGATCTTCATCCGTTAAAGAAGAGCTTAAGGAAGATGATACAGTTAGCATGACCAGTGAAATGAGTAGAATGAGTTTTAAAGGTGCAAGACCTAGTTTAGACCGATTAACAAGTCTAGAAAGAAAAGTCATTGGATATAAAACTAGAACTGTTAGTGGACCAATCTATAAGGATGAATTAGTCAAAAATATGATCATGGAAATATTCTATGAAGCTATTAATATAAGCCCTAATAGCATCTATATCCCAATAAAGGTATGTTTAGAAGGATATAATAAATATGAACTATGTACCTACATAGATAGTGGTTTTGTATGCTTTGGAAAAAAAAATTATTTTCTGAATTTATGTGGAAAAGAGCCAGAAATCTTTTACAAGTAAGAATATCTGATAATAGTGTTATGAGCCACAATGAAATCATAGAAGGATTATCCATAGAATTAGGATGAGTTCAATGTATTGTACCAGTACTATGGACCACTGATCAACTCTCTCATGATATGAATATTGGGAATAATTTTTAAAGATTATATTTTCCGTGCACCTACACCATAAATCAAATAATATTTACAATTAATGGCGATTCAGTTCCTATTGAAAAATTAAATAAGGCTTATACTCATCAAAAAAATTGAATTTACACGTAGCCAGTGTGGTGAAAAGGTAATGCCTGCACAACGAGAAGTAGCACTAATAATCTCATTACTCGAGTTATCTGTTAAAGAGCAGATAATTGAACAATAAGAAAAATTATGCAAAGAACTCTATTCTGACAATCCTCTGAAATTTTGGGATAAAGACAAAACATTTGCTAAAATCACTTTATTAAATCCCAACACTATCATCCGAGTTAAACAAATGGTGTATAGCCACCAGGACACTCAAGAGTTTAATAAACAAATCAAAGAACTTCTGGACAAAGGATTGATTAGAAACAGTAAGAGTCCTTACACCAGTCCCGTTTTCATGGTAAGAAATCATGCTGAAGAAAAAAGAGGAAAAGATAGAATGATAATCAATTAAAAAAAGCTTAATGATAATACTGTCTTTGATGATTATTATATTCCTAACAAAATAATCCTTTTCAACAGAATTCAAGGAGCCTCTTGGTTCTCGAAAATGAATTGCAAAAGTGGTTATTGGCAGATAAAAATGGACAAGTAAAGTATTCTTTTAACTGCATTTAGTACCTCATAAGGACATTATGAATGGATAGTAATGCTATTTGGTCTTAAAAATGCACCCCAAATATTTCAGAGAATAATAGATAACATCTTCAAGAACCTTAGTCATTGTGGTTTAGTCTACACTGATGATATCCTTATCTTTTCCAAAACCATAGAGCAGCACAAAGATGATGTCTCGGCTGTCACCCAAAGATGCATTGATCATGATATTATACTTGGAAAAAAATAAGTGCATTTATGCTGAACAAGAAATTGAGTTCTTGGGTCTAGAGATAAAAGCTGGACATATTATTCTACAAAAACATATTCTGGAAAAAATAAAAAAATTTCCTTAAAAAATTGAAGATAGAAAGTAACTAGAAAGGTTTCTTGGATGTCTTACCTATGCTTCTGATTTCATTAAAGATTTAGCTAAACTAAGAAAATTATTACAGCAAAAACTCAAGAAAGACGTTAGCTGGACATGGACTATTAACGATACAAAGATTGTTCAAAATTTCAAGAAGATGTGTAACAATCTTCCTGTCCTTAATTTACCTAACGAAGAAGATGATTTAATTCTTGAGACAGATGCCAGCAATGAGCACTAGAGTGCGATACTCAAAATCAAAGAAGGAGAAAAACTCTGCAGATATTGTAGTGGAAGCTTCAATAAAGCATAATGCAACTATCCTACGATAGAAAAAGAAATTCTTGCAGTCATAAGGGGAATTGAAAAATTCTTAATCTTTTTAGCCCCTAAACCTTTTCTCATTCGAACTGATTGCAAAGGAATACTCTGTTTTGTGAAAAAGAATTTATCAAATATGCAAGCGCAAGGGTGCGTTGGCAATTATGGCTTAACTAGTTTTCCTTCTCCATTGAACATATACAAGGATCGAAGAAGTCTCTGACAGACAGTCTAATTCGAGAACTCGCCAATGCTGATCATCAAAGCCGACCTCCTGTCAAAAAAGAAGGAAATCCTTAATGAAATGTCACTTCTACTAGAACGGGTTACACCTTCTAATAAAGTCCTTATTGATAACTTGGAATTCCATACAAAAAGTAGATCATCGCTTTGACCTACTTTCTACTACCTACCTAATAGCTCAAAGATTTTCCCTTCTAGAATTACAAATTAGTTATCTTTGGTGTTCTTATGATATCCAAGAAAAAATAAGTTCTCATATCGAAGAAAAATGATTCAAGGAATGGTATGCAGCCTGCGTCGACTTTTATCATCATTATTCGTATAATATTTGAGAGTCTTGGAGTACAACGATCTATTTTCCGACAGATCTGGAGTCGGTGATATTTATTTTCCAACCAATTCAATATCTCCCCGAGATCCTGTCTTTAAAACCTGGACATATGGGATGGTTCTTTACTTTTCAGAAGTCCCAGATCCTACTTTTTAATTTTTCTCAACCTTAACTAAGTTCCAACAATACATGTTCAAAAGGTTCCATTGGATTCTTAAATCTCCTGAAGGACCAACAGAAATTCCAATTCACAGATACTTAATTTTGGAAGTTTATAGCGTCCTGATTGAATATGAAAATAAAAAAGACAAACCAACCCATTATCTTGTCCAAATTGTTGATTGTGATGATCCCAATGATCAATGACAAAATTAGATTCATGGAGATCCGGTACATATAGTTACTGATCCTGCATTAGTAAGGGCAATCAAATTTTTCAATATTTATCATCAATGTTGGGCATTGATTGAAAAAAGGAAAAACACTAATGCATTGTGGAAACACTACTTTTGCTTGTAATAACGAATTCAATGATTACATGAAAATGGATGGTGCAGAACCAGAAGATATTTTTAATTATCTCTTTGATATTAGAGGTGGAGAATTCTTATCAGAAGAAGGAAAGAAATATCTCCTTGAATTGTTTGAAGAGTATGATCCAGAGCATCTTAACCAAATTAATGAAGATTTTGATGAATATCCAGAAAATGATGATCTGGAAGATATAATTGGAAATGAAGGCATGCAGAATCTCAATAATGATGACTAGTCTTGTCATTCTGAAAAGGCTATCCTACTATTGTACTATTTTGACAAGTGTCTGATTTGTAAAATAAAATGGGTACTGTAGCCGACAGTGTACTGCAGACAACTGTAGCCATGTGAAAAAACTTTATGTACTGTAACCTTTAGGGCATCCTATGTACTCCTATCCCCTCTATAAATAGAGAGATCGAGAGCTGAGAAGGACACGATCATTTGAGTATTCTTGAACAAATGAGAAGTTGAGTTTCTCGATTTCTCTATGAACAAGCATATCTAATTATCTTAGCTTAAATCCCTCTTCAAACTTTCCATTGTAATATTTCCACTTTTAAGCTTTTAATAAAAGAAGTTTCCCAGTAGGAAACATTATCTAATTGAACCTTATGTCTTAAATATTATAAGTTCTTGTTTAAAGTTCCACTATCTTTGAAAAAGATTAAAAACTTGATTAGTGACTACGGTTTGAGGTAGGAAACGAAACAAATCTGTACTGTGTCTGATCTAAGGAAGGTGGGGTTGAGATTAGTAATCTATGTAAACCGGAAGCTAGAAGAACGCCGGAGTCCAGCGCCCACTACGTTCAGGTAACGGTCGAAACTCTCTAATTAAGCTTTAATTATTTTGTTAAGTATGGTGGGCCTATAGTCATAGAAATTATAATATATAAGATATAAGTAGTAGATTGTGATAACTAATACTAGTAACATCATTATAAGAAGTTAAAGCAGTTAAAACAAGCATATTTTCTGAAAAAACCTCTAAAAATAGCTTATTTATACGTTTTTCCTATTCCAAGGACTATTCTGCAAATTCTAAAAAGTTCAGGGACTAACTTGTAAAGAAAAACTTCGACCAGTAACTATTTCAAAAAACATCGTCCCCTATTAATAGTTTGCCCAAAATAGTAGGCACTTTGAAATACATTATAAAAACATTGACCCCTAATAATTATTTCCGGAGAATTAAGGTACCCCAAAGTCACAGATTGCTTTATTTGCAAGGACAAATCATGCACCAACTATGGACCGACACTTACGTCAGGAGTAGGGCTGACGAAAATCTGTTCAATTCGATTACCCGAATTCATCTGACCCGAAAAAATCGGATACGGTCACAAAATTTATATCCGAATTTAAAATTCGGACTGTCCAAATTTAAATTTGGGTCAGATTAGGGTTTAAGCATTTGGGTTCGGGTTGTCCGAATTTTTGAACCATTTCGGGTTCGGACAAATTCGGACAATCAGAAGACCAGGCTCGGGCATCGGACAACTACGTTTATGTATAATTTTAGTCCAAATTCTTTACAAAATTTAATAAAAGTAATTTCAGACAATTGGGTTCGGATACTAAAAAATCGGATTTAGGTTCGGTCACACAAAATTTCGATCCGAATGTCCTAAACTCATAACACAAATTTAGACATTCAGATAATCAGGTCCAGACATTGGACATTTGGGTCCGGGTTCGGGCCTGACCTGTGTGTCTGATTTATAATCCAGACAGAGTTGGGTATGAAGTTTTTGTCAGATTTGTCTGAACTCGAATCGATCCGGATGCGAATTTTTGTCAGCCCTAATCAGGAGGGATATTTTTTTAGCTTGTAGCATTGTGATTGAGTCGTCAATACAACCATGGAAACCCATTTATTTGCTGAGCAGTTTGAGATGGAAACAAAACATCGATTTCTAGTGAAGTTCAAGGAAAAAATTGACAATCATGCCCAAAGCNNTTTGAAAGAACACAAAAGGAAATGAGGGAGTGACTAAGGAAGAAGTGCCGAGAGAGAGAGAGACAGGAAAGACATGGAGCGGACAGTGGAGAGAGAAGAAAATGGGAATACATAATCTAGCAATTCAGTTTTTCACTGTTTAACGATTTTTTGTATCTAAAAACATAAAAAATAAAGAAAATACGAGGTGCCATCGGCGCACAATTTGATGTCCGACTCGTTAGTGCTCTAGAATTTTTGATACGAATTCTAGGATCTACTTTTTTCGAGTATTTGAGGAGTCTCAAGTGGAATCAAAACTATGTGTTTACCGAGTTGTGTGCTCCCCATTACTCCACCCATTTTTGATATGAATACATGGGAATCTTGCCCACAGAAAAAAGCAAAAGAAATTAATATAGCTAAGTAAATTTTTAAGTGGCTTCGTTAGATATACCTAAGTTCAAAGTGGAATTGAATTGCATTATTTTTAGTTTGTGCTATTAGGTACTAAGTAGTATTCCCGTTTCAGCTCAACTGTTCGACTTTGTAAACTTTGAAAATAAAGAATCTATCACAGAAATAATTACGGGTACATTTTACATGTGTAAAGCAAAAAAATTTAATCGAATGTGATTTAAACCTTCAACCTTTTACTCAGTAAAGAAGCATCTACCATCTAGACACACACAACCAAATGTGCATTAAAATCTTTGTTATGCACCACAACTGGACAATCATTGTAGTGTCACCAAACATAATCAAACATGGTTGCTAAGGCTTCCTAATTAAGAAAACTAATAGTCACAAGGATCAAAAGTACCTTTTTTCTCCCTAATAGAAGTACTGCCCCCTTTTTCAATTTTTGTTATGATCACAACTGCTTCTTTTCTTGTTTCGTTATGATGAACTACTTAGTGCCTATTTTTTCCGTAGGTAAATATATATTTATCAACTTCTGGTGACCTTTGTCAAATGTTATCAGTTTTTATCAACTTTTACCAAAAACATGCTAGTCCTTTTTAACTTTTACTAATCTTTATCCACTTCTATCAATTTTTACCAACTTTTACCAAGTTTTACCAATTCAAACCAACCTCCAAAATTTTTACAACATGATTCTCCACTCCTTTACATTTCTTACCAACATTTATCAACATTTTTCGACTTTTACCAACTCTTACCAATTTCTCTAATCTTTTCCAACCTTAACCAATTCTCACGAATCATTCCCGCCCCCAAAAAAAAATCTGAACTTTTACCAGCTTCTTACAATCTTTACGAATTTCATCAATTTGTCAACTCCTATTTAACAACGGAAAGAAGTGGCGGAGAGAGCGTGGTGTTAGTAGTGTCAACTGACACCGCTCCCAGCTAGAGGGAAAAATAGTTAGTTGAAAAAATTGAACTGAAAAAATTAAAACTCCTATAAATTATTTTTGTTACAAATGGGCTCATTGAGGAGATAGTCATCCGCCCTACTGGTAGGGCCGCGTATGATGTGGCGATAGTTGATGACATCACAGGTTCGAATCTTATTATGCCTGTCTAATTTTTTCTTTGTTTTATGGGGTCAGAACCTTCTTGTTTTCTTTATTTATTTAGTTAATAGTATCTCTCCAATTTAAAGTTTAAAGATTATTAATTATAGTTTAGTATTTAATTGACTTCAAATTATTATTTAATTCTTAATTTATAAATTAATTTTTTAAAGTCTATTTATGAGTTTAATTTGTAAATTTTAATTTTAATTCTAAATTTATTTAATTTATGGGTTTAATTTTAATTCTGGGTCAAAGTACATAAATATTTCAAAAAGATAACACTGTATTAATCTCAGTAATTCAACTTGTTGATCAAAGTCCTTTAACTTAAGGTTAATTTAATTTTTCAATTTTAATTTATGAGTTTAATTTGCCAATTTTAATTCTAAAGTTATTTAATTTATGGATTAATTTAAATACTAACTCAAAATAAATAAATATTTCAAAAGGATAACTAAATAATCATCATTCTCTTCAAATTCTAAATTCGAAAACTCACTATTGAATGAAGAAAATGGAAACAATATCACTCAACCATAATTACTATTTTATCTCCAACGTCCCTCCTCCAAATTCCTGGCTTCACCACTGGAAAAAATAGATCCTTAATTCACTAAACTCATACAAGCCTAGCTTAAAAAGAAAGTGGCTTTTTTTTTAACAAAAACATTCGAGTAGACATTTTTCTCATGATAAATTCTACCATAGTTGAAAAGTTTTTTAATTATAGTAATTGAGTAATGCCAATCGTTGATTTAATGAAATTAAGTCTGAGCCGTTGGAACTTTCTACTGTTAACCTGTGCAACCGGTTAACTTATTTTCTCTCTCCAAAAGTGTCTACTTGCCCACCGTTTACGCCTAATCTCCTGCACAGTTACCAAGTCCTTTCCTGTTGCTCTTCTTCCCTTCCCTAGCTCTGAGTTCCTCTCTGCTATAATCAAACACCTGAGGGGGAGGGGGTGCTCAGCAAAAATGATTTTTTTTTGCCAATAATAGGGAATTTTATTGCAAGAGAACTAATTCACAGCCATGGAAACCAGTTGCCCCCCCCCCCAAAAAAAAAGGAGCCATGGGAACCGCGAGCTTCCAGGTAGAAGGACGGAAATGATGCTCTTATGGCAAGGAGAAGGAGAAGTTCTGGTGAGGCTGCAAGTAAATCCGATCACCCGTACCACAGTGCCCCCTTCTTCCTCCTTGGTCTATCCTTGGGTTCCTCTGTTTCTTGTTGTCGTAGGAAAATTGCTAGATTTGCTTGCATTTCAAAGTTGAAGTTGAACCATCCTAATTGACTAGTGCTAAAATTTCTTATTTTGTGCTCTTTTGCTATCAAGATTGTCAATTTGTAGCCATGGTTTCATATCAAGCAACCCTGATCTTTTCTGTTATAATTGTTGTCCATCACCACATAAACCACTCCCAGTATAAAATGTTTTGAAAAACAAAAAATAGAGTTTCTGATCTCTTCTACCCTCGTTCCTATTCCGTTCTTCTAAAGACGTTAAATTCTCCAATTCTGTCATCTTCACTAACTTATTCTTGTATTTAAGGAATGATACATTTGTCTATAGTCTGGTACGACCATCACCTACATTTGTTTTTAAATAAATAAACTAGTCAAATAATGCCATGGATGAGAGGAGAGAGAAAGCACGGATAAGATTATCAGTGGTAGCGGCGGTGTTCAACTAGGTTAGGGGTATATGACTACTTGCATGTGCGTTGTCAACAAGCCTTGAATTTGGAGATTGGGAAGAAAAAAAATTAAATGAATTAGGGTTTCAGAGAAGAAGAATGAACAGAGAGTGACGATTATTGAATCTCTGATATAGCTGTTATCTTCATGGAGCAGGGACGAGACTCTGAAC
>NCQV01099053.1:0-10139 GCA_002740545.1 Lophocereus schottii
ACTTAAATAATTCATGTTTAATTAACGACTAAACTCAGCAAAATCAAGCCAAATGAAAAAATAAAAGAAATGGAAGCACTAGCACACTTCTACTCGGTATGATGGACGAATGACGAAGATGGTGATCGATGATGATGCCTGGCTTGTCGTGTAGAGAGGCGTGGGATGATAAGGATGCTAGGATGTGGGTGACTGGGTGGAGAGATTGAAGATGATTATGACTTATGGTAGATGATGCGTAGCCGTGGCTGAAGATGGAGATGTGTAAGAAAAGGCGTGAAGGATGATGGTGGAGGGAGGAAGATGATGATGTGATGAAGGTGAAGAGGAGGTGTAGGTGGTTGATGCCGTGGGGTCTCCAAAAGAAGGCAGCCGTGGAATATGGTTTAATAGGGTGAGGGTTTAGCTTCTAGGGTTTTTCTTCTGCTTCCACCTTAGGTTTCTTCTTCCTCAAGACTTCTACCTTTTCACCAACTCTTGAAACCCTAGCCCAATATAATAATTATGAAAATAAAAATTTTCATAATTATTATTTTTGGACCGTCTTGTAGCCAAGTGTGTAAAATCCGAGCTTCCACGTCCTCTCTTCTCCTCTTTATTAAATTAATACTAACCCTGAGAAATATATAAAACAAGACAAATTAAACGAAATAATATATATAATATACTCAAAATAATTATAAAAATAGTGCATGATTTTTGGCTTAACACTTACCTTTTTACAAAACGATCATAGCCTTAATAAATGCTTATAGTTCACTTCGTTTTTAATTTTAAAACTTCTTATAAACATACTAACTCGTAAAACAATTTTCCTTTTAACTTTAAAAGCTTCTTATAAACGTTATACGTTTACTAATTCGTAAAACGACTTCGTTTCTAAATTAAAAGCTTTGTATAAATGTCATAAGTTTGCTAAATCGTAAAACGATTTCGTTTCTAACTTAAAAGCTTCTTAATAACGAAATACGCTTGTTAGTTCGTAAAACGACTTCGTTTTAAACTTACAAGCTTCTTATAAATGAAATAAGATTTCTTAATACGTAAATCGGCTTCGCAAATAACTTAAAAGCTTCTTATAAACGTAAAATACTTACTAAATCATAAAACGACTTAGTTTCTAACTTAAGTGCTCCGTATAAATGTAATAAGGTTGCTAAATCGTAAAACGACTTCGTTATTAACATAAAAGCTTCGTATGAATGTATGAAGTTTGCTAAATTGTAAAACGACTTCGTTTTCAACTTTGAAGCTTCATATAAATGTAATACGCTTGCTAAATTGTAAAACGACTACGTTTTCAACTTAAAAGCTTCGTACAAACGTATGAAGATTGCCAAATCGTAAAACAACTTCGTTTTCAACTTAGAAGTTTCATATAAATGTAACAGGCTTGCTAAATTATAAAACGACTTTACATTTAACTTAAAAGTTTCGTATAAACGTAATAAGTTTACTAAATCGTAGATCGAAAATCGTTTGAGACATAACGTACTTAGTTAATGTTTAATTCAAACTAAGTTCGAAATCGAAACCCATTTGAGACTTAAATACTTAGTTAGCGTGTAACTCAAATTAGATTCGTAATAAAAATTTCAGTTGTCATTCTATAGCTCGTTTTAACTCCTTTTAAAACTCAAGATGGGTGTAAAAATAAACTAAAGGCTTAAAATGTTCCCAAACTTGCTACTATTCAAAAACTCAAAGCACTTGGCTCGTTTATAAGGCAAACTTCTCTTCATAAATTTTCTATGTAAATGCTTCTTGAAACGTAATGGTTTTACTAGCTCTTAACTCGAAACTTCATAAAGAGTCTAGTGAGCAAATAGCATACAAATCAGCTAAACACACAATTAGCACCTTAAGATGCTCTTTTTCAGGTTGTCTAAATGCTTTTAAATGCAAGGAGAAGTCATATACTAACCGATGCCTTAAAACATTTTCGAACTCACTTTTAGTTCACTTTTCAACTTCCTAAACCTATCGATTATTCAGTCGAGTCACTAACTGAATAGTTCGATGATTTAGAATTTCTTTTAGGCCACAAACATCTTAATCAACTAACAGGTAATTGCTTGGCACTTAAAAGCGTTTGAAATCATAAAAACAAGCTTTCTAAATGGTCCTTTTCTCTTTTAAAGATGTATTAACTTTTAGAAAGAATTAGCCACATAGCACATTGAGGGGGAGAGTTTACACATAGCACATTCATACACTTCATAATACAGCTCGGTACTATTTATTTAATGAGCCACACATGGTCTCGCAATCTACTCGATTGTGGTAATTCACAACCCGAACTTCATCCTCACACAACACCGATCAGAAGAACCTCAAATTTCTTAACAATTCCACCTCAAGCCATACAACTACTAACTTGGTTTAATATTGTCATAAATAAACCAATAATTCATAAAACCATCATATATAAGCATAACATTCTCAACAATAGCCCAATATACAAATTAACGCAATTGTATTAATTTAGCGATAACTTCTAAACAGAAACCAATATGCTTGTCTAATGCCTTAATTTGCCTAATTAGCATTCTTAAACTTCATAACATGATTCCGGGCTAATAAACTGACTAAGCAACAACACTAAGACGATAATCTGATTATTGATAATTCAATGAGCTTCCAAACTATCTAGCCATAAATAATCCAACAGCAGCTTCAACATCCAATTAACCCACAATTAACATCATGTTCATAATTTCCTCAATTTCAATTCTAGGTTTACCCAAACTAATCTCTAACCTCAATTAACATGCGCTTTCTAATTTAGTTAAAATCGTTGAAATTAGTAGTGATTTAGGAAAAAAGGAACCCTCACCTTGAATCCAAGCTAGAGGTTCGATTCACGGCTGTGGCTCGACCTTAGGGGTTTGAACAACTTCAATCATTCACCTCTTGCTTAGCCACGCTCGAACAGGACTCAAATCATGCCCAATTTCCCAAAAAAATTTGAACTCTAAAATAGACCCAAACTCACTAACTGATTTGAGATTGAATTGGGGTTTGAAAGCGACGATTTCTACTCTAATTTATAGGAAATTGAAGCAACTAAGAGTGAAATTGGATGGCCTTACCTGGGCACGCGTTTGAGCTCCAATTCGGCACCAAAAACCCTCTATAAATGAGGCAAGGAGCTTCGAATTGCAACCCAAATTCGTTCCAAACTTGGCAAGGAGCTTCGAATTGCAACCCAAATTCGTTCCAAACTTACGCCAGCTGGTAGGGGTGGTCGAATGGGGGATTTTTATAGCAAAAGTGGCAAAAATTCTCTGGTTCTAGGAGCTTGGGTGGCGCGCGCATGGTGGAGAAGAGGAGGAAGAAGATGAAGCAGAGAGGAGAGAGAGGGGGCATCGGGGGTGTTCACGGGCAGCCAAAGGAAAAAGGGGGAGGGGTGTGCATGCGAAATGACCAAAATGCCCGTCCCTCTATTATTTTGTTTTGTCCCAAACTAGTTCATATTCGGTACCGCTAGTCTAATTCGTAACCCAAATTCTAAACCCAAATCGATGATATAATATTTCATGGATTACTCGTTCCCAAACACAGTCAAGTTTGATTTAATAACGAACTACTCTTAAGGTTGACAACTTAATCGAATTCAGGTTCCTAATCGATTTAGTATTCATTAATAACTATTAATAACGCTTATTAAAAGTCATCGAAAGATTTTTAAACTAATAATAATATTAATAATAACAGTGACATTAACATCCTTTTTAATGAAATTAACATTCACATAGGCACTTAGAAAATAGTTCTAGCTGATATTGCTAATAAAATACAGTTTTTATAACGTAGATAGAACATCACTACTAGCTTAGCAAAAAGTAGGATACACGGGTATTACACTCTTCCCTCTTTAAAAGAATTTCATCATCGAAATTGCTCACTTGATGGAATTAACGGGGTGTATTTCTCCCGCCTTCCTTTCACAATCCAAAGTTACCTCAACACTCCTTCCTTGGGTTTTTTCCTTAACTCATAACAACACAATCTCTGAAGGTGAATCGACATGATGATTAGCTCTTAAAGGGTAGACATAAGGAGTTGGGCATCCATCTCGTCAGGCTTACTGGCTGGCTTCAATGCAATTTTCGGGTTTATAAACAACTGAGGAGTGCTAGAAATCAACTGAATTGCGAGCATAAAGATGGTAATGGGAGGAGTACCTGGTACTGCCTTAGTGGAGTCTCCTTTTAATCAAAATGCTCGACCTCCTGCTTGAGGTTTCTTACAATCTCTATTGTTTCCTAGGAAATCACCAGCTGGAGGGCGACCTTGTTGTGCCCTTGGGTTGATTTCCATTCCAGAACTTTGAATATTACCCTGAGTATTCTACGTGGCCCTTGGGTAATTAGCGGCTTTGTGACCCATATCACCACATTTAAAACATGAGAGCGTAAAGCTTTTGCATGAGCCAGGGTGCTGATGTCCACACTGGCCGCAGGTTTTCCTTGGTTTGCATTGGACGACTTGCTTTCCCTTATCCTATTTTATCTCAGATTTAGACCTTATAAAGTTTCTGCTTTCATGGGAATTGGGTTCTGCAGGACCAGTTTCCCTCTTTGCTGGGCCTGTTTCTTTGTTTTCAATCTTGGTCTCATCTATGATGCGGGCCACCTTCACAGCCCTCTGTGCATTTCTTGAAAGTTGGTATATGCGTATCTTGCCATTATCTACTTTATTTCTCCTTTTAATCCCTGTTCGAAGTGGTTCATTCTCATTTCTTCAGTGGCCACCTAATTTGCAACAAATCGGCTCAACTCATTGAACGTTCCCGCATATTCCATCACGCTCATTTCTCCTTGTTTCAAGCATAAAAACTCCCGTTTTTTAACCCTTCTTACGTCTCGAGGGTAATATTGAGCGTCCATTAAGGCCTTCAGTTGGTTCCAGACACCAATTCACCTACCCTAGGTTTCACTGTTCCCACTAGAATTCAGCTTCTTTTTTTCAAATTGGTAAGCAGCTAGGTGCACCTTGAACCTCTTAGGGCACTCTATGATCTTAAATAAGTTTTCCATTCTCCGAAGCCACTGCTCATATATCATAGGGTCAGTTCCACCTTCAAACTTGGGAGGCTTAAGCCTATTAAACTGACATATCATCTCCATGGCAGTTGGTTCTGGTATGAGTTCACGTCGAGGAGGCATCTATCACACAATTACACAAGGAATCACTTAGTTCTAATTTTGACTAGGATGAACTTCCTTAGTTAATGAAACGATTCGTAAATGGCGAGAGTTGTTATGAATAACCCCAACTCTAGTTCAGTTCAACCTTCATATGGTCATACGCGCATATCACATCTTATCCAAAGGAAATACACGTGTATGCTTACACAAACTAGTGAGTCTATAACGCTTGGTCAGCACCAACTGCACTTATTTTGTTGAACATTGATAGCGTGACTTAGGAGTCACGGGAGATCTCATCATCCTAGTAGTTCATAATTTAAGGAAAATAAACTAAAAGGGTTTACATTCTAACATCCGGCTCACATTTATCCGATTGGCTTAAGCGGATCACACAAAAGTCAATCAATCAAGTGAACTGGCATATTAGGAACATATTTGCATCAATTGTGCACCCCCAACGTCACTTCAAGGTGGGGGGAAGCTACTTAACTCTTATACTAACGCATAACTTGCCCCTCTTAGTCATTTGACTTATTCGAGCCACACATAAGTCACAAATGTCCATACTATAAGGCACACTTGCATGTAAAGGAGGCATATGTCACATAATCACAGAGTATTTCTAGACGAATAGATGAAATGCAAGACTCAGGTCAGAGCCTATGGTTGCAGGACCTTTGCTCTGATACCATTAATGTAACACCCCAGCCTCTAGGGTCAAAAACATTACGTTTTCTTACTTCTTACTTAATTCCTATGATGAAATGAATAGAGTTTTCCCTAAAAACTGGCCGTTTTCAGGCTAAAAGCTTTGCACCCCTGCAAATCAACGAAAGCGTAAAATATTTAAAAGAAACTCAATGGCCACACGCCGAAGTTCATAACTCAACCAACCATCCACTCGGAGTACACCAAACAGAATAGTTCATTAATACAGGAAAAGTAAAAGATGCAACTCAACGGTCTATACAACCGGAGTACTAGGATTTACATCCCAAAACATAACTAACTTTAACCAAGAAGACATCTAACTAATTAGATGATTAGCTCACACAGCCATACAGAGCGACTCATAACAATATGCATTATATGAGCTACAAAACTTAGTTTACAACAATCACAACTAGGAATACGTTATATTACATCGTTAAATACATGAATTTACTTCTATATGGCACACATAACTCTTTTTCAAGCAGGGATAAACTCTAGCTTAGCGTAAGTAGCTTGACTTCCACCTATCATAACAAAAGCCTGGGGAAAAAGGGGAAAGAGTGATGGGATGAGCAACTACACACTCAGTGAGAATTCTCCTACTCCTTAAAACCCAAAACAGTTGCAGATAATAATACTAATAATAGCCACATATCACACATTCATACTTTACGATCATATTCGGCAATCATAGCTCCCAAGGAACGATTACCCTCCTTAAACTTTATTCTAACCACTCAACTCAATTCTAGGCCCTCAATGACTATACTTCCCTACTACCAGGCATCAGGCACATAAACAAGTATGCAACAAGGACTGAATAAAAAGGCCTTCAAACTCACTTTTGAAAATATAGTGACTCTCGATAAATACCAAGAATGGTTTATAATCGACACAAACTCCTTTAAAGCTTATAATTCTTTCTAAAAGTACTCAAAACATCTAAACTAGTAAGAAAGACTTGGCAAGAAACATTCTTTCATGGAATATCTACATTGAAAAGCTTGAATGTACGATGCATTACTATAATGTAACTATACTTCCTTTGAAATTTCATTTAAACTATATTCAGAACACAATCATAAAATATATGCAGGTTACGTACATTTGAAAATTTTCTTCTTTTCTTAAAAACGCTTTGCTTGGCCTCTTGAGGCTCGTGTTACTTTAAAAGAACTTTTTTTTTCTGAACTGCTTAGAATGGCAAAAAGCCAAATTTTCTTTTTATCAAGAACTTACTTACAACATAAAACATCTTATTGTTCTGGCTAGGGAGGTCAACACCGCCCTTAAGTGAGATCGTCACTCTTAATCTACGTTATCCCAGGGGTATACGTACTTAACTCTTGGTTAAAACGCGCCACAGCAGATAAACTCAAACTTTGATATTGTCCTCTGTGGGGCAACAACTCACACCAAGATAATCATATCTGTAGTCTAGTCCCCCTCAATGTTTTCTAACGGTTCACACATAATAACTTATCTGAGAACAGCTCACACCAAGATAATTTCATATCTTGAGTCCAGTACCTAGGAATAGCTCACACCAACATAATTCATATCTTAAATCCAGTTCCTAACATTTCTTTAGGGGGAAACAGCTCACGCCATCTTTGCGTCTAATTTTCAGGAACAACTCACACCAAGATAATTTATATCTTGAGTCCAGTTTCTAATCCTGGTCAATTGCCTAACACTTTCTTAGCCTTTAAAAACGTATTTCAATCATCTTCTTCATTTGCTTACTATACTGAAAACTTACCTTTTTACAAAACGATCATAGCCTTACTAAATGCTTATGGTTCACTTCGTTTTTAATTTAAAAACTTCTTATAAACGTACTAACTCGTAAAACAACTTTCCTTTTAACTTTAAAAGCTTCTTATGAACATAATACGTTTACTAATTCGTAAAACGACTTCGTTTCTAACTTAAAAGCTTCGTATAAATGTAATAAATTTGTTAAATCGTAAAACGATTTCTTTTCCAACTTAAAAGCTTCTTAATAACATATTACGTTTGTTAGTTCGTAAAACGACTTCGTTTTAAACTTACAAGCTTCTCATGAACGAAATAAGATTGGCTTCGTAAATAACTTAAAGGTTTCTTATAAACGTAAAATGTTTACTAAATCATAAAACGACTTAGTTTCTAACTTAAATGCTTCGTATAAACGTAATAAGGTTGCTAAATCGTAAAACGATTTCGTTATCAACTTAAAAGCTTCATATAAACGTATGGAGTTTGCTCAATTGTAAAACGACTTGGTTTTCAACTTTGAAACTTCGTATAAATGTAATAGGTTTGATAAATCGTAAAACAACTTTGTTTTCAACTTAAAAGCTTCGTATAAACGTATGAAGTTTGCTAGATCATAAAAAAACTTCGTTTTCAACTTAGAAGTTTCGTATAAATGTAACGGGTTTGCTAAATCATAAAACGACTTTACATTTAACTTAAAAGTTTTGTATAAATGTAATAAGTTTACTAAATCATAGATCGAAACTCGTTTGAGACATAACGTACTTAGTTAATGTTTAATTCAAACTCAACTCAAAATCAAAACCCATTTGAGACTTAAATACTTAGTTAGCATGTAACTCAAATTAGATTCGTAATAAAAACATCAATTGTCATTCTATAGCTCGTTTCAACTCCTTTTAAAACTCAAGATGGGTGTAAAAATAAACCAAATGCTTAAAATGTTCCTAAACTTGTTACTATTCAAAAACTTAAAGCACTTGGCTCGTTTATGAGACAAACGTCTCTTCATAAATTTTCCATCTACATGCTTCTTGAAACGCAACGGTTTTACTAGCTCTTAACTCGAAACTTCATAAAGATTCAAGTAAGCAAATAGCATACAAATCAGCTAAACACACAATTAGCACCTTAAGATGCTTTTTTTCAGGTTGTTTAAATTCTTTTAAATGCAAGGAGAAGTCATACACTAACCGATGCCATAAAACATTTTCGAACTCACTTTTAGTTCACTTTTAATCTTCCTAAACCTATTGATTATTCAGTCGAGTCACTAACTGAATAGTTCGATGATTTAGGATCTCTTTTAGGCCACAAACATCTTAATCAACTAACAAGTAATTGGTAGGCACTCAAAAGCGTTTGAAATCATAAAAACAAGCTTTCTAAATGGTCCTTTTCTCTTTTAAAGGCGTATCAACTTTTGGAAAGAATTGGCCACATAGCACATTGAGGGGGAGAGGAGTTTACATATAGCACATTCATACACTTCATAACAAAACTCGGTAGAATCTATTCAATGAGCCACACATGGCCTCACAATCTACACGATTGTGGTAATTCACAACCCAAACTCCCTCCTTATACAACACCGATCACAAGAACCTCAAATTTCTCAACAGTTCCACCTCAAACTATCCAACTACTAACTCGGTTTAATATTGTCATAAATAAACCAATAATTCATAAAACCATAAGCATAACATTCTAAACGATAGCCCAATATAGAAATTAACGTAGTTGTACTGATTTAACGATAACTTCTAAACAGCAACATGCTTGTCTAATGTCTTAATTCACCTATTTAGCATTTTTAAACTTCATAACATGATTCAGGGCTAATAAACTAACTAAATGGCAACACTAAGGTGATAATCTGGTTATTGATAATTCAATGAACTTCCAAACTATCTAGCTATAAATAATCCAACAACAGTTTCAACATCCAATTAACCCATAATTAACATCATGTTTATAATTTTCTCAATTTCAATTCTAGGTTTATCCAAACTGATCTCTAACCTCAATTAACATGTGCTTACTAATTTAGTTAAAATCGTCGAAATTAGTAGTAATTTAGGAGGAAAGGAACCCTCACCTTGAATCCAAGCTAGAGGTTCGATTCGCGTCTGTGGCTCGACCTTAGGGGCTTGAACAACTTTAATCCTTCGCCTCTTGCTTACCCACGCTCAAACAGGACTCAAATCACACCCAATTTCCCCAAAAATTCGAAGCCTAAAATAGACCCAAACTCACTTACTGATTTGAGGTTGAATTGGGGTTTGAAAGCAATGATTTCTGTTATAATTTATAAGAAATTGAAGCAACTAAGAGTGGAATTGCATGGCCTTACCTGGGCACGCATTCGAGCTCCAATTTGGCACCAAAAACTCTCCATAAACCAGGCAAGGAGCTTCAAATTGCAACCCAAATTTGTTCCAAACTTATGCCTGCTGGTAGGGGTGGTCGAATGGGGGATTTTTGTAGCAAAAGTGACAAAAATTCTCT